>SJYW01030389.1:25715-53946 GCA_006410735.1 Raphicerus campestris | reverse complement strand
CCATACCTAAGCTGAGCGCCTCTTTCCCCATCCCACTGTGGCCTGTCCCCGGGCTGGCTGCTGAGTCACATGCTAGTCACAGGCCCTCTGCACTCGGTTGAGATCATGGGCTCAGGCAGGATGCCAGAGCTGCAGGGTTGGAACTCACTGTGTCGGTGAGATGAGGTGTGGGCAGAGCCTGGGGAGCACTTGCAGACTGCAGAGAGCTGCATGCTTACCAGGACGCTAGAGCAAGCCTTGTGCCTTTCTCCCTCCCGGCTGCTCATTCCTCTGCTCTGGCCTCATGTCTCTGCAGGGCAGTTCTGTCAGTGGCTCACTTGGTGCCCCAGCGGCTCCACACTCCTCCTCCTGGTGTCAGGGCCTTCCTCTGACTGGTCTAAGCCTGTGCGTCTGCCTCGTCTCCTATCATCCACCTGTAGGCCCCACAAAGATTAGATACACCTCTGCTCAGTAAATCTTTACTGAGTGCTTACTACAGCCTGGCTCAAGGTTAGTTTCTGGAATTTTCACAGTAAAAGACAGTCTGCTCTCCAGGAGCTCACGGTCGAGTAGGGTTAGAGGAGGTTCAACAAGTAAGTAGCCTATGCTAATGCCCCAGCCTGCAGTTAGCGCCATAGACAGGAAGCCTGGGTTGGGACCCACAAGAGAGGGTGGGGGACTCTGGAATAGTTTGCGGGGGAGGGGAGGGGAGAGCCCAGGGAAGAAGAGAAGGGAGGGGCATTTCAAGGAGAGAGAAAATCAAAGGCTGAGGGCAGAGAGGGGTGTGGTTTGGGGTGGCCATGTGTGAGCGACAGGGGGTTGATGGGGTGAGCACTGGTGAGGCCAGAGGCCTGTCACTAGGCCCCCATCCCCCCCCATGGAAGTAAACCTCCCAGCTGCCACCTCCTCTAGGAATTCCTGTTTCTCCAGCTTCTGTGGTCTCATCCTTGTCGGAAGCCCACAGCATTTTGTCTCCATCTGGGGATCCCGTTCCACGTTCCAGCTTATTTTAGGCCTATGTGTGTAGCTGTCCTGTCCTCTCCACCAGACTGGGGGCCCTCCCAGGGTTGGGACCTGTCATTTCTATACTCTCCACAAATACTGAGCCAGGTTTTGGGTACTGAGAACGCAGCAGAGACTTAGACGGACACATTGAATTCAAACACCAAAATGTCCACCAGACTGCCTCTGTCCCTTCATCAGGCCCTCCGATGAATCATCAGGAGGTCATTTCATGAGTAAAGAATTCATCCAAATGGACGAGAGTCATCTGGTGCCACTTGCTCTGTGACATTTAGCAAATCTCATAACCTCTCTGTCAGGGATGAAAGAAACACCTCTCTCAGGATGTGGTCATGAGAAAATGCAGGTAGAAACATGGAGGTGCCAGGTAAACTTTGCAGCAGGCTCCAGAGGCCAGAGGCTTGGGGGTGGGTGCTTTTCCACTGCTCCCAGCAGAGTGCACCTTCCAAGAGTTGCTCACTCTAGATCTGGACTCCCTGCTCGGCAAGGCCCACAGGGTCAGCTCAGCCCACCTCAAGTAAGTCTCCTCTCCAGCTTGCCTTGATTCTTTTTTTTTTTCACTCAGTAAGGAAAAGCTCCTCACCCTACTAGGAGACCTCATATGTGAGGGTATAATTTCCAAATGCAATTTCCAAGACTGCAGTTTATCCTCTGATTCTGTTTCACTCTAGATCTGGACTCCCTGCTTGGCAAGGCCCACAGGGTCAGCTCAGCCCACCTCAAGTGAGTCTCCTCTCCAGCTTGCCTTGATTCTTTTTTTTTTTCACTCAGTAAGGAAAAGCTCCTCACCCTACTAGGAGACCTCATATGTGAGGGTATAATTTCCAAATGCAATTTCCAAGACTGCAGTTTATCCTCTGATTCTGTTTCTTGGTTCCTTCAACTTCTGTGTTGTATTTCATCCAAATTTCAACATCAGAAGAAAGGCAGGTTCTCAAGCATGTTCATATGCCAGAGCCCCTAGAAGTTGGCAAATTTGTGGAACTGAAAAAAAAAATAGTATGTACAACTTCCACTCACCCTTGAAAGTGAAAAAGTGAAAGTGTCAGATGTTCAGTTGTGTCCAACTCTCTATTGGACTGTAGCACGCCAGGCTCCTCTGTCCATGGAATTCTCCAGGCAAGAATACCGGAGTGGATAGCCATTCCCTTCTCCAGGGTATCTTCCTGACCTAGAGGATCAAACCCAGGTCTCCTTCAGTACAGGCAGATTCTTTACTGTCTGAGCCACCAGGGAAGCTGAGCTAAATCAGAGATCTCTGAGTCCTTAATTCTTGCAGAGATAAGCAGTAGCTGAGGCCAAGTTTTAAGATTTAAGAAGAATGTCGGGATCTCATGTCCTAAATGGTGATTGAAAGAAGGGGGTCATCATTTATGTTTAGGGAAGGGACTCTTGCTCTAGGGAACAGAATCTGAGAGCTCTGGATCTCAGAACTGAGCCTCAAGAGCAAGGGCCCAGTGTTATAACGTCTGCTGGCCTCCCAGCTGCCCTAACATTCCCTATTTCCCATTTTCCTTTCCTTTTTGGGAGGCTACCCCCAAATGCTTGTGACTTCTTGATTTTCCCGTTCTCTTCCTGTCCCTTCCTAGAAATGTCATGGAGCGTGGCAGCTGGCTGGGAACATGGGCTTCAGAGCAGTACTGTTTGAGCTCAGTACCTTTGTACTTACTCTTCTGTGACCTGGGACAAGCCTTCTGTGCCTCAGATGCCTTACTTGTAAAATGATGAGGATGATAACAAACTGGCCTCACAGGCATTGGTGAGGCATCAATGAGTTAACACAGGGATCAGCAAACTGTTCTGTGAAGGGCTAGGTGGTAAACATTTTTGGTTTACTGTCCATACTGTCTCTGTCATCATTGTTCAACTCTGCCAGCATGTTTATCTCAAAGGCAGCCATAGACAGTACTTGCATCAGTGGTGTGCAGGACGAGAAAGCTTTGTTTATAAAAGTCGACAGGGAGCTGGATTTACCCTGAGGCTCACAGTTTACCAAGTTAATACACGAAGAAACTGCTTGGCTTGTTGTAAGCACTCGAAAAATGTTAGCAATTATTATTCACTTATGAATAAACTAAATTTGAGCCATTATTCTGTGCAGGCACTGTCCTCACAGTTGAGAGCAACATAGACAAGGTCCCTGAGCTGGTGGAACCTGTGTTCTGGTTGGGGGTGGGAGTAGATGAGGAGGCAAATGACAGGAGATAGCAGATGAGGTAAGAGCAGTTGTGAGAAGAGCCAGGGGCTGAGATAGTGACAGGCAGGGAAGACCTCTTAGAAGCCATGATGTTTCAGTCAAGACTGTGACAAGGGCCCAGCACGGTGCCACTCTGAGAAAAGAGTTCCAGGCCGAGGGCCCCACTAGCTCTGGCTCTTGCTTACGAACCAGCTGCAGGGTCTGCAGGGTTGGGAGGACTGGGAGAAAGGAAAGGAGAAGGAAAGGACAGAAAGGAAAACAGGGCTCCCTTCTGACTTGCCACTGAGGGTGCTGCAGTGGCCTGGGGAAGGACCCACAGCCTCTGTCCTGGGGAATGTCCCTTTCCTCAATACTCTATTCCTCAACCCAGCTCCTCTCTCACCTTTTCTCCTCTCACTGCCTGCCTCAAAGCCCTCAGCCCAGGCCTGGCACCCACATCTGCTCTTCACACCTACCTCTGGCTCCCAGGCTTGCTAACTCCAGCTGCTCACGACTGCAACTGGAGGGGACACCTTCGCGCGGTCTAGCAGGTGAGCAGCAGGGTCTGGCTTCTGCTTCCCCCTGCACAGGAGAGATGGGAAGTCCAAACAGGAGATGAAGTGGGTTTCACTGGAGCTGCTCCTAGACACAGAGCCTGGAACCCAAAGGGAACTCAGAATTCCTGCCTTCTGGTTCACGGTTCCCACAACCTTTGGTTGAGAAAACACCTGTGTGCGTATGGATTCCAGACTCCAAGTTTCCTCTTTTCCCCACTCCACACCCAAACCTGTGGCTTGCTCGCTCTCTCTTTCTCTATATTTTTAAATTAATTATTCTAATTGGAGGATAATTACTTTACAATATCGTGTTTTTTTCCCCATACATCTACATGAATCAGCCATGGGTATACATGTGTCCCCCGATCCTGAACCCCCTCTCTCCACTCCCTCCCCACCCCATCCCTCTAGGTTGTCCCAGGGTGTCCTGATTCATGCATGAACTTGCACTGGTCATCTATTTTACATATGGTAATATACATGTTTGTGCTATTCTCTCAAATCATCCCACCCTCGCCTTCTCCCACAGAGTCCAAAAGTCTGTACCTTACATCTGTATCTCTTTTGCTGCCCTGCTCTCTCTCTTTTTCAACATCTATATTGAAGTGTAACTGATATATACAAAACTATGCAAATTTAATGTACACAATCTGATGAGCGTAGACAGATGCGTATACCCGTGAAACCATCACCACAACCAACATATCCATCACCTCCAACAGTTCCTTGTGTCCCTTTGTGTTTTGTTTTGCTCTGCTTTGCTTCTGTGGTCAGAACGTTTACCAGGAGGTCTACCCTCTTAACCAAATTGTAAGTGTATGAAATGGCATCGTTAGCTATAGGCACCTCAGCCTTCTCTTACTAAACATACTGGCTCCCACTAGAATCTTGTGGGATGACCTAGCTGAGGAACTAGGCCACCACATGTGATGTCCATCTCCTATAGAGAACAAATTCTAAACTCCAGCAACTTCGGGGGTTGGAGCCAGTCTGCCTAGCTGACCGTCACAGTGAGTTCACTCTTGCCAGGTTCTATGTCAGAGGGATGGATTACTTGACCTGGTCCCAGTTCCAGGATACACCCTTCTGGGAGCCAGTGGCCCTCTGCCTGCCTCCTTCAGTCCTCACTTCCTTAAAAAGGCTTGCCAGATTTCGTCCCCATGCTGATGCCCTCACTGGCTCCAGAGTCCACCCCGCCTTCACCCCAACCAGCCTGCCAGGGCTGGAGTGGCATCTCCTTGCTCCTTCGTGGATCTCGCACCCCTCATCTGGTGGTGACAGGGTCTCCAGGGCCGCGTGACTCACCAGCAACTGGTGTTGTCAGCCTGGCCGTCATGTGGCACTGTGGGTCCCCAGTGGGTGGGCGGCAGCATGGGTCAGGCGGGCTTGCTCCCAGCCTGCTCAGGGGCCTCCCTCCCCACTCTTTGCTGTCCTGTGTTGTTGTCTTGGTGCCCAGGAAGCCTGTGGAGGAAAGAAAGTCTGGCCCCTTTTCCTGTCAGCGATGACTTTCTGTTTGGAGCTGGCCCTCCGGGGTGAGTCACTGGGAAGGGGAGGCAAGCCCTGCGGTGGAGGAGGAAGCCCCAGAGTGCAAGATTGCCTTCCATGGCCCAAGGCTGCTGGAGGTCTGAGGCTGGATGAGGGTCTTCCAGTTGAAAGAGGGGCTTGGAACAGGCTCCCCAGAACCCTCTACTGGAAGTGGTCTCCAGACTCCTCTCTCCCCCAAACCCCTGCAAGCCACACTAGATTAAACATGACTTTGACCATGTCCCAGCTTTTGCTGTGATCTTTGGAGGCCCCTTATTGTGTCTGGGATAAAGTCTGAGTGCCTTAACTTGGCCCCACCTGCCTTTTGAGCTCATCTTCCGTTACCCCACTCCTGCCCTCCATTCCCGTCAGCCGGCCTCCTCCGCTCCTAATTGTATGGACCCACAGCCGTCCCACACCTTTGTCTTTGCCATGCCCCTTCTGCACCACTCCCTGTGACAACTTTTCTTTTCTAGATGCACCCATTTCCATTCTCACATCATCCATCCATCCATTCAAAGCATATTTGTGGAGTACCTTCTACTAGAGTGCCAAGCCCTACGCCAAGAGCTGAGGTTTCAACCACCTGCAAGCTAAACAGGTAAGCGCTGAAAGACATTCCAGGCTTGTGGATGAGACAGATATAAAAAGGCAATGGCAACGTAGCCAGGTGAGCTCAGAGTGAGGGGAACACCCGAGAGGGGCACCTCATCCAGCGTTGAGAAGATGATGGTGGTCTTTCTTTGTATGGGTGGACTTTTTTGAAGTCTTGACTGAATTTGTTACAATATTGCTTCTGTTTTATGTTTTAGCTTTTTTGCCTCATGGGATCTTAGCTCCCTGACCAGGAATTCAACCCACACCCCCTGCACTGCAAGGCAAAAATCTCAACCACTGGACCACCAGGGAAGTCCCAAGCATAGTGGTCTTGCTGGAAGAGGAGATGCTGCTGATTTCTTGAGTGTGAGTAGGAGTTAGGTAGACAAGAGAACCAGGGAGGGAATGGGGCATCAAGGATGTTGGGGCCAGAGAAAGCAAAAAGTAGGAAGGACCGAGGCAAGAGAGTGCATTCTAGGAACTGAAAGTTGATCATAATGTTTGGAGTAGAGAGTGTGAGAAGGAGTGTGGCAAGAGGAGAGGCTGAAAGTTACCCAGGGGCCTTGGAGAGTTTAAAGTTTATTCTAAGAGCCCCAAGAAGCCAGTAAGAAGTTTACAGTGGAGGCTCACAATGAGCAGATTTACACCTTAGCTGGTCCAGAGTGACCAAAGCGTAGATTATGGATTGGAGGAGGGCAAGGGACAGGCTCTGTGACCTCTTAGGAGATCAGAGTCCTAGCTCTCCCTCCACACAGGACATGCTGATTTGTGTTACTGAGTTTTTCTCTAAGTGTAGATCATTTTTCTGTTCAGAGAATTATCAGAGGTTAGCTTTTAAAATATCCTCATGATAGGGGCGAGACCCCAACCCAGAAAAAGAGGAAATGGACGCAAGAAATGTTTTAAAACAGGATTTAATGGACTGGTAATTGGCGAGTGTGTGGAGTGAGGGGACAGGAGGAGTGTCAGCTGTGTGTACGTGTTAGTTGCTCAGTCACGTCTGACTCTTTGGGACCCCGCGGACTGCAGCACACCAGGCTCCTCTGTCCATGAAATTCTTCAGGCAAGAATACTGGAGTGTGGGTTGCCATTCCTTTCTCCAGGGGCTCTTCCTGACTCAGGGATCAAACTGGGATCTCCTGCATTGCAGGCAGATTCTTTAGCATCTGAGCCACCAGCAAAGCCCAGAGTCACAGCTACCCCAGCTTACCAACACAGGGGACTATTTAAACCAGAGAGCAGGAAGAGGAACAGGTGTCTGGAGGAAGAAAATGGATTAAGTTTTGGATCCACTGAGTTTGTGGTGATGCCTATAGAACCTATAGCTGGAAAAGCCAGAAAGACAGAAATTGGAGTGTGAGGTTTGGTCTGGAGTTACATGTGAGGTGGCCTCATCCACCACTTCTCTCCATTCTCCAGCTACATTAACTTTCTTTACAAGCTCATTTCTCACCTCAGGGCCTTTGCACATGCTCTTTCCTTTTTCTGAAACACTCTCTTCTCAGACATGTGGTTTATGCACTTAATTCAGGTTGCAACCTGGAGTAGCCCTTGATCCTATCACTGTCTATCTGCTTACCCAGCACTAATTTTCATCATAGCATTCATCACCCATGAATATTCCATCGTGAATTGTTTAAGTGTTCCGTCTCTACCACTGGAACATAACTTCCCTCTGGACAGGGGTTCAGAACCCGGAGGGACCTCAGGGCAACCTCCTGACACCTAGGCCTGGGGAGAGGGCTCCAGTAGCACATGCAGGGCCAAAATGCCCAGAGAATGGAGAGTCCTGGCAGGAGGAGGGGCTGAGATTATGGAATGCCTCAGAGAGAGGCATTCTCTGAGAAAGCCCCTGGGCGGCTGTCTGGTGGTAGCTTCTGGGTCATGAGGGACAGACTCCAGATACAGTGAAGAGTAAATCAGGAGAGGGGCAGAGGCGAGGAGCTGGGCACAGTGTGCCAGGCTCTGGAATGATAACTGGGGAGGAGCATAGAGGCAGGGGAGGGGAGTCACTTGTGATGAATGATGATCACAGCCTCCTAAATGCCCTTCTGGCCCCACTTGGGCAGTGAACACTCCCTTTGGAGTCATCTTGAAAGCATACATCAGATCAGTTCACTCCCCTGCTTATTGCTTAGAATAAAACCAGACTCCCTAACATTGATAAACAAGGCCCTCTGGTCCTGCCCTGCCTTCTCCTCTGACCTCATCCCTCCATACGGGCCCCGTTCACTCCACTCCAGCCACTCGGGCTCCAGGCTGGTCCTTGAGCCAAGCATCTTCTGGCCCCAGAGCATCGGCACTGCTGTTTCCTCTCCCTGGAACAATTTCCCAGAGTGTGGCTCAGCCCTCTTATCACACTCAAGTTTCTGGCCAAATGTTCCAGAAGACTTTTCCAGAGCATCCTGAAGTGGAAATTTCCCACCTTCTGTCACCTTTTCCTCACACAAGAGAAAATTATATTTACTGTATAGTAAATGTTTATTTATCTGCTGATTAGCTTCTTGTTCATCTTCCTCACTGAAGTGTAAGCTCCAGGAGGACACGGCTATTTGTCTGTTTTGTTCCTTGGTGCATCCTTAGCAACGGAAGGCTGCCTGGCACATAGCGTCGATAAAGCACTGTGTCGAATGGAGGTCTGAATCAATGAACAGCTGAATGTCTAAAGCAAATTTACAAGTAGCCCTTATCCACAATGGCTCTTCAAGCAGCTTTGCAAAGTGACATCCTCATTGTAGAGAGGAGCAAGCTTAGGCTCAGAGCAGTTGAGTGACTTGCCCAGACAGAGTCCCAGTGCATGCCTGCTGCAGGCAGGGGAGCACAGACCAGACCCCAAGCTCTTCTTACAGTTCCTATGGGTCCTCCGCAGAGCTGAGCCTGTCTTGGCTTTTTCCTGGTCTGGGGGTCGGGGAAGATGAGAGGAAGACTGAGGGGAATGAAGAAGTGCCAGGAAGAGCGTTGGGAGGGGAGGGAAAGGAACCTTGAGGAGCTAGGAGGGGTGGGGAGGGAGAGGAAGGCTTGGGCAGCTGCCTCCCATGAGATCTGAGCACCTTGCATCCCGGCCCTGAAGGGGCACCTTGGATCTCCCAACAGCTCACTTCTACCTCCCAGGGATAAGCAGGCACTTCCCTCAGGAGGGGATGCCCTTGCCAATGCAGCCCTGAACCCCCGGTTTGGCACCCCTCTTCCCCCTCCCCACACACTATGGGGAATTCCCCACTTCCTGGTAGGCACTGGGGAGATTTTCTTCGGCCCAGGAATTCAGGACATTGTCTAACTTTCATCATAACTTCTTCATCTTCTGCATACCACGCCACCCACTACCGACACAAAGTGGAGGGGAGGGTTACAGGAGGAGTGAAGAGTCTCCTAGAAATCTCTGCACTTGCCCCCAAGCAAGCACTTCCACCTCACATCTCCCCAGAGCCCTTTATCGGATCCTTTTGAAGTCACACTGAGAACATGGACCCTCTCTGTCCTCTTCATAAAGTGGGCGACTCGATGGCTGGCACCACAGCTGCTGAACACAGAGCCCCCCCAACTTTAAGATGGGGCCCAGTCACAGTGCTGGGGGAGGGGAGGGGTGAGGTTCTGCTTGGTGCTGCTCAGGCTGCCTCTCTGCTATCTCAGTATGTCACTCCAGCTGATCCCCTGTAGTTCCTGATCCTGCCCTGCTGCCTAGATTGACCTGCCCTGCTCCTGGCCACGTGCGTGTGGAGAGAGTGGCTAGGGGATGGGCGGGTGCTGGGAAGCCTGATCAGCCAGCCAGACGCGGGGAGCCCCACCGGGATGAACAGTGATCCATCCCCTGGTGCCTGGGTCTAGGCAGCAGTCCCGTGGAGGGTGAGCACTTGTCTGGCCTGAGACGAGACAGGCCAACAGTTTACTCACAGCTCCCCAGAGCACCTGCTGCTTCTGAGCATCTTGTCCTCTTCATTCATTTCAGCAGACGCTGGCTCTACCATGCCTAATACAGGGCACTGGAAGAGTGGAGAATAAAAGCATGAAGGAGACAGCTCCTGTCTTCCAGGAGCCTGAAGTTCATCCTAACAAAACACACAGGGATCTCTGATGATCTGCCACCCTCTGGGCAGAGGCAAGGGAACTTAAAAGAACAAAGTATTTTTCTGAGCTCAAGGAACTTATATTCCAGCTAGAGAGACAGACACAAGCCAGTAATTTCACTCCATGGTGAAATTATCAGTCCATCACCTATCTCAGCACATACCATGAACCTCTGTCATGGCCCATCTGCTTGCCCAGCACCCCAGCACCCCTGCCAGCACATGAGCACCTTGAAGGCAGGACCAATCTTCTCTCTTTGAATTCTCAGTGTCTCATACAGCTAAGCATACTTGCAGTGTAAGTGCTACATGAATGGCTTCTAAACTGCTTACAAAACTGAAAATACATGCTAAATAGAGATGCAGGCACAGCCTCCTGGCTTTGTTGCAGAGGAAGGGCTGGTTATTTCTGAATGATGAGGCTCAGATAAGGCACCAGGAAGAAGGTGTGATTTCAGCTAAGCCCTACAGGATGCAGATGGAGAATGGCAAGAGGGACTTCTCAGTCTGAGGGGATAGCAGAGCCAAATCTCTACAGTCAAGAAAGAATATTGTTTATTTCGACCAGCATAAAACACCCCAGAGGGGCTGGCACACAGTGCAGGGAGGGAGGATCTGGGCAGCAAGAAACATGGGGCCAGGTCAAGAGGAGTCTTGAATACTATGCTAAGGAGTTTGATCTTTGTTCTGCAGGCGCAGAGATCCCTGAGAAATGTCGAGGATGGGAATCATGTAAACTAAGCAGCATTTTAGGAAGATTATATGATGGCTGAGTAAAAGGAGAATGCCTTGCTAGGAGTGTCCTCTCTTTGGCCTTGGCCTCTTGGGAAGGGGGAGTAGCTGGGGAAAACTGGGGGGCGGTGTGGTAGGAGGGAAGCAGAAAAATCATTTAAGAAGCAATTGCAGTGGTAGGAGACAGATGACAGTAGTATGAACCAGAGCACGGGCAGTGGGAATAGAAAGAGGCAAAGTCAACGGTCAATTGGCTAGGGATGGGAGGCTGAATTTTCTAGCTAGAGTGGCAGAAAGAAAACAAGAGAAGAGGCAGGCTCTGGGAATTTGAGGGGAAAAACTGCTCTGGGTTATGACCAGTATACTAGTTCCTTGGGCTTCCAGAATAACACTGAGAAGAGGAAGAATCTTAGATTTTCTCAGTCTTGATGCATACTGATGGCAGGCTGTGGGTGCCTTCAGGCTGGAAAGACTCAAAGGAATCCATTTAGTTCCAAGCTTCTTTAGAATCTGTTTCTACTGCAGAAACATTTCACAGTTGCCTCCCAGTGTGAGCCACTACCAGCTCCCCTCTGCCCGCCTACCACCATAGCAACCCATGTGACCTGAGAAACAGGGAAGCGTTGCCAGGAGAGGTAGGCATGCGGAGGAAACGGAAGGCCTTGCCATCACCACGGGTGACCTCGGCGTCCATGAGAGTGACCCCGCCCGCACCCTAGCCTGTTGGTTACTCACTTTCTCCCTCTCTGATAACCTCCTGTCCCATTGTCTTGCCCACCCACTCTTCAGACAGAGTCATCTCAGCTCACTCCACAGAACTCACTCATCTCTGAAATGACTAATTCTGACATCTTTCTAGCTTCTCAGCTTATTCACAATCACCCAGCCTACACCTGTTCTCTGACCCTCTCAGGAGCACCGGACCCCTCCCCTCTCTTCCAGTTCACCAGTGAATTTTATTCTCTCTTGCCTTTCACATAAACTCCCCTTGGCCACACTACCCAGCAAAACCCAAGCTGTGGGTGAGTCAAATTACCTTGCCCTCTGAACAGTCCCTGTGTGGTGGGTGATTTCTGCTGGAGAAGAACTGCCACACAAGCAAGCTGACGGGATCTACCATCCCTGGTGCTCACCAAGCTTGCCTGGGCCTCAGCGCTGCCCGCTAGGATTCTCCTGTGCTGTGCTTTGCCATGCTTAGTCACTCAGTCGCGTCTGACTCTCTGTGACCCCACGGACTGTAGCCCAGCAGGCTCCTGTGTCCATGGGATTCTCCAGGCAAGAATGCTGGAGTGGGCTGGCATTTCTTACTTCAGGGAATCTTCCCGACCTAGGGATTAAACTCGCGTCTCCCAAGTCTCCTGCACTGGCAGGGGCGTTCTTTACCACTGTGCCACCTGAGAAGCCCCAAGGGAAGCATGTGCCCAGATCAGAACTTCATTCTCTTTCTACCTATATTGTTGCTGTTATTTAGTCACTAAGTCATTGTCGGATTTAGCAAATAAAAATATAGGATGTTCAGTTCAATACAAATTTCAAATAAACAAGGAAAACAATTTTAGTATGTCCCATGTAAAGTTTAGGACAGTTCAGTTCAGTTCAGTCGCTCAGTCATGTCCGACTCTTTGCAACCCCATGAATCGCAGCACGTCAGGCCTCCCTGTTNTGTGATTCCAAATGTGTTCATGCTTTTAAGTGTGCATCTCCACTTAAAGTATTTTCCTAGAAGGGCTAATAAAAAATTGCCAAAGCTGGTTATGTTCAGGGAGAGGGAATCAAGGAGGAGGGATGTAAGAAGAGAATTCCACGTCCATTTTTACATCTTTAGGCATTACTCAAGTTTGTAAAATCGGTGTGCATCCTTACCTTAAAAATATCAATGGCATTGCTGGGTTGTGGGATGACAGATGAGCTTTTAAAATCCTTATGAGTGTTTTAAAATACCTTTATAATTTTAGAATACAGTTAACTATTCCTACAGAACTATTAAGGTATCGCTTAGCATTCTCCAATATAGTATTATAAGACTGCTGATATTTTCCTAATTATTTTCTTAATTCAGCACATGATTAGCACTTTCTAGGTACTCAGAGACAAAGGTGCTCAGGTGCCTGTTCTCAGTGAACCTCTGATTTAGGACCTGAGGCTGACCCTCATCTGGGCTGACCCAGTGCCATCACTGCCCACCAAACTCAGTTCTGTGGGTGCTGAGCTGTCCTGCACGGGTCTGAGTGTTTGCACAGGGTGGGATGACAGGCACGGAGAAGCCCTTCTCAGATCTTGGGAATGTGTCAAATGCAGCTCTCAGGGACAGGAGGGTAGGGTGGACACAAAAGAGAGGGGAGACCAGGCTTATCGTGCATTCAGAGGTGAAGCCCTGGCCACCGTGCTCCTGCAGGNATCTGGGGGGACCCAGTGCCATCACTGCCCATCAAACTCAGTTCTGTGGGTGCTGAGCTGTCCTACACGGGTCTGAGTGTTTGCACAGGGTGGGATGACAGGCATGGAGAAGCCCTTCTCAGATAATGGGAAAGTGTCAAATGCAGCTCTCAGGGACAGGAGGGTGGGGTGGACACAAAAGAGAGGGGAGACCAGGCTTATCGTGCATTCAGAGGTGAAGCCCTGGCCACCGTGCTTCTGCAGGTGGGGAAGGGGGAGACCAGATCATGGGCGTGCGCTTAGTCGTTCGGGCGTGTCTGATTTTGTGACCCCATGGACTGTAGCCTGCCAGGCTCTCTGTCCGTGCAATTCTCCAGGCAAGTGTAGTGGAGCGGGCTGCNGGGGAAACCAGATCGTGTGCGTGCGCTTAGTCGTTTGGGCGTGTCTGATTTTGTGACCCCATGGACTGCAGCCTGCCAGGCTCTCTGTCCGTGGAATTCTCCAGACAAGTGTAGTGGAGCGGGCTGCCATTTCCTCCCCAGGGAAAGGGAAGGTTAATAGCAGTAGCTGATCAGTGAAGCCATCAGCACCTTGGGGGGTAGACCTCCCAGGGCAGAAATGCCAGCCTGCAAGGGAAGGTGAAATCCTTGGAGTGTATGCTGCGGATCCAGGTGGTGGAGGAGGAGGGCTGGGGAGGCTCACTGGTGCTCTCCGTGGATGCCCGGGAAACCTTTTTGGCTAAGCACTCTAGCAACTAAACTAGAACAGACAATACTTTAACATCTACAGTGCTCTCAGGGAAAAGTCAAGTGTGGGATTAAAGCAAAGCTGGAGCCTGGTGAGTTTCATCCTGCTGGCAATTAAACTAACTCAGGAGTGGCAGGAGCAGTCATGGGTGTGTTCAGCCTTGTGTGATGACATACCCACGGTTTCCACACTTGCAGCTAGTTGAAGTGTTACATTAAAAAAACAGTATGTTTTTTCCCTTAAAAAACCCTTTTCCAATATGCAAATAATGTCTTACTCTTCAAATCAACCAGAAAATACAAACGGCTCCTGTGGGTTCTCTAGTCAATGATGTCCAGCATCTCTGATTCGAGCCCAGATGGACTTACAGGGAACAGAGAGATGAGTCTGATACCCATTATTCGATTCTAACATTATGTGCCTTTGGATGAGTTACTCATTCCCTCTGTGCTGTTTTGTCCTCTAGGGAAGAGGATACAAAGACAGCCATTTGCCATGAGTTTGTAAGACTTAACACTAATATATACTTAAATACATAACTGAACGCTAGTTGTGTCCGACTCTCTGCGACCCCATGAACTACAGAGTACATGAAATTCTCCAGACCAGAATACTGGAGTGAGCAGCTTTTCCATTCTCCATGGGATCTTCCCAACTCAGGGATCGCACCCAGGTCTCCCGCATTGCAGGTGGATTCTTTGCCAGCTGAGCCACAAGGGAAAATCATTTAAAATACATGACCTCCAGTAAATAAGCAAAAAAAAAACAACCAAAAAGATTTGCTGCATAAATGAAACAACGAATGCAGACAGCATGCTTCAGCCTGAAGATCTACGGTGCCCTTTGGATAATGCAGGGCATTTCTGGCGGACGGCTCACTCTAAGCACGCGATCCCTCTGAAGCCTGTGTGCGGGTGTGCCCCGACAATGTCATCACTCCAAACGCACCTTGGCTCCTGGCTTGCTGCATCGGCCTTTCTGGCTTACTCCCCTAAAACACCTGGGTTCTGCGACCGCTGTTCCAGATTCAAACCCATTTCCTTCTCCCCTGGGTTCATTCTGGGTGGCCCAGAGGACCAGACTGTCAGGCAAGAGTGACCTCCACCCCTGCACCGGAAGCACTTCTGAATGTTCACTAACCAAGTAGTCAAGTGTTTACGCTTCTTTCATTTATAACTCAGTCTGAGACACAGTATTCTGTGTTTAAATCATCCCCATGTTCATTGAATATGTAGAATAAAATAACTGATAACACTGCCATTTTGATATTCCTCGATAATAAATACACAGTGAAAACTACAAGAGGAGACGTGACCCCACTGTCTTGCTGCGTTTTTAGTTTGCAAGCTTATTTAAATGATTACATAAATTGTGGAAGATTAATGTTTTCTTCTTTTCAAAGCTTTTCTTCACTGAATCAAGAATATTTACTTGGAGGCTCATAAAATGTCTGGTGTACACCTGCCCACAGTCACCACTGGGAGGTCAGCTGGGTGGATTATTAACCGGGCTTCAGAAAAGGCCAGCATCCCCCAGACATCACAGGGGCGCTCTCCAGATGCCTGCATCTCTCGTCGCCCGCTCTGAAAATCATCTGACACTGGGAAACCCAACACTGGCATTGCATTCATAAGAAGAGGAAGAGTGAGTGCCTTGTCAGTGACGAGAACGGGCCGCTCCTCAGGCTCACAGACACAAACCAGAAAGTCGTGGCTTATCTACAGCAAAGCAAAGTAGACAACCAGTGTCTGGGAGGGGCGATATACGGGTAGAGGATTGAGAGGCACAAGTATTACCAAATAAGCTACGAGGATATACTGTACAACGTGGGGAATACATCCCATAATCTATAATGACTATAAACAGAGTATAACCTTTAAAAATTGTGAGTCACTATACTGAACACTTATATTGCACAGCAACTATATTCAATGAGAAGAAAATTTTACAAAAAGATAAATGCTGCTTCTGATCAATGTGAGTAAAGAAAAAACTATTGAAGCTGGCAAGTAGGATGTTTACTGTGTTATATTTGTTGCTATTCGCCCTTAAAGGTTGCTAGACCTTTATTTAAGCGTGCTTCCCAGGTGGCTCAAATGGTAAAGAATCTGCCTGCAATGCAGAGACCTGGGTTTGATCCCTGGGTTGGGACGATCCCCTGGAGGAGGGAATGGNGCTAAAGAACTCAGTGCCAACCATTCTACAGTCATTCGGCATTTGAAGCCAATTGGAAAGGTGAAAAGGCTCGATAAGTGGGTGCCTCATGAGCTGACTGAAAATTTTTTTTAAAAGTCGTCATTTTGAAGCTTCCTCTTCTCTTATTCTACACAATGTCAACGAACCATTTCTTGATCAGATTGTGATGTGTGATAAAACGTGGATTTTATGTGACAACCAGTGAAAATCGCCTCAGTGGCTGGACCGAGAAGAAGCTCCAAAGCACTTCCCAAAGCCAAACTCGCACCGTAACAGGTCCTGGTCACTGTTTGGTGGTCTGCTGCGGGTCTGATACAGCTTTCTGAATGCTGGCGAGACCATCACATCTGAGAATTATGCTCAGCAAATCAATGAAACTGCAGTGCTGCAGCTGGCAAAGGACAACAGAAAGAGTCCAATTCTCCATGACAACATCCAACTCACGCCACACTACCAGTGCTTCTAAAGTTGAACAAACTGGGCTATGAAGTTTTGCCTCATTCACCATATATACTTGATCTCTCACCAACCAAGAGCATCTAGACAACTTTTTGCAGGGAAACACTTCCACAATCAGCAAGATGCTGAAAATGCCTTCCAAGTCTTTGTCAAATACTGAAGCATGGATTTTTATACTACAGGAATAAACAAACTTCTCATTAGCAAAAATATGAAGATTGTAATGGTTCCTATTTTGATTAATGCAGATGTATTTGTGCCTAGTTATGATTTAAAATTCATGATCCAAAATTGCAATTACTTTTTCACCAACCTAATAGCAAGATTTTTTCTTTTTATGGCTGAATAATATTCCATCATATATGTGTGTTGCATGTGTGTATACCAATTGTCTTTCTCCATTGTTGTTATATTGAGTTGTATGAGTTCTTTCTGTAGTTTGGATATCAACCCTTATCAGACATATTGTTTGAAAGTATCTTCTCCCATTCACGAGATTGATTTTTCATTTTGTTGATTATTTCCTTCATTGTGCAAAAGCTTTTGGTGTGATGTTATCTCACTTATTTATTTTGCTTTTCTTGTCTTTGCTTCTAGTGTCAAATCCCCTCCAAATATTGCTAAGACCTATGTCAGGGAGCTTATTGCCTAGGTTTTCTTCTAAAAGTTTTATGGTTTCAAGTCTTACATTCAAGTCATTAATCCATTTTAAGTTAATTTTTGTGTATGGTGTAAGATAGCGGTCTATTGATTCTTTTGTATGTGGCTCTCGTTTTTCTAATACCATTTATTGGAGAGATTGTTCTTCCCCCATTTTACATTCTTGGCTCCTCTGTCAGAAATTAATTGGCCATATATGCATGGATTTATTTCTTGGCTTTCTATTCTGTCACATTGATCTTTGTGTCTGTTTTTATGCCAGTACCATACTACTTTGATTATCATAGCATTGTAATATAGTTTGAAAAGAAGGCACATGTCGATTCCAGCTTTAGTCTTCTTTCTCAAGATTCTTTGACTAGTAGAGGTCTTTTGTGGTTCCATCCAAATTTTAGGATTATTTATCCTATTTCTATGAAAAATGCCAGTGAAATTTTAATAGGAATTGCACTGAATCTGCAAGTGTCTTTGAGTAGTAAGGATTTTAACAATATTAATTTTTTCAATCTACTAGCACAAAATCTTTCTATTTATTTGTGCCTTCTTCAGTTTCTTTCATCAGTGTCCTATAATTTTCAGTGCACAGGGCCTTTCACCTCCTTGCTTAAATTTAGTCCAGCCATTTTTAAAAATACAACTATACATGGAGTTGTTTCCCTAATTTCTCTAGTAGTTTTTTATTATTGTATTAAAATGCAATATATTTCCGTATTTTGACTGTGCATACTACAACTTTGGGGCTTCCCTGGTAGCTCAGTGGTAAAGAATTTGCCTTCCAATGCAGGAGACGGGGGTTTGATTCCCAGCTTGGGAAGATTCTCTGAAGGAAGTGGCAACCCACTGTAGTATTCTTGCCTGGAAAATTCCATAGACAGAGGAGCAAGGCAGGCTACAGTCCATGGGGTCGCAAAAGAGTTGGACACAACTTAGCAACTAAACAACAACATACTGCAACTTTACTGAACTCATTTATTCGCATGAATCATTTTTTGTTGGCGTTTTAGAGTGTTCTATACATATACAGTACCTGTCATCTGCAAATAATGACTGTTTTGGTTCTTCTGTTCTAATTTGGATGCCTTTTTTTTTCTTGCCTAATTGATCTGAATAAAATTGAAGTCAATACCATGCTAAATAAAATTGGCAAAAATAGACATCTTTGTTGTGTACCTGATCTTAGAAGAAAAGATTTCAGCTTTTCACTGTTGAGTATAATGTTTTCTGTGAGCTTGTCCTATGTGGCCTTTGTTATCTTGAGGTTTGTTCCCATTGTACTAACCTTGTTCAGAATTTTATCACAAATGAATGTTGGATTTTGTCATATGCTGTTTCTGCATATATTGAGGTCATCTTATGATTCTAATCCTTCATTTTGTGAATGTGGTGTATCATGTTGATTAATTTGCATATGTCAAACTAACCCTGCATCCCTAGAATAAATCTACTTGATAATAGCATATAATCTTTGTAATGTATTGTTGAATTTGGTTTGCTAATGTTTTGCTGGAATTTTTGCATCTATATCCATCAGGGATGCTGTAGTTATTTAGTCTTTAAGTCGTGTCTGACTCTTTTGTGACACCATGGACTGTAGGCCATCAGGTTACTCTGACTGTGGGATTTCCCAGGCAAGAATACTGGAGTGGTTTGCCATTTCTTCCTCCAGGGGATCTTTCTTACTCAAGGCTTGGACCCACGTCTCCCTCATTAGCGGCAGATTCTTTACCATTGAGACACCAGAGAAGCTCTCATCAGGAATGCTAGCCTAGAATTTTCTTTTTTTTTCTTTCTTTTTTGTTGGGTATTCTTGTCTGGTTTTGGTATCAGACTAGTGCTGGCCTTGAAAACTGTGTTTGGAAGGATGTCCCTTTCCTCTGTTTTTGGAAAGAGTTTGAGAAGGATTGCNGCCTAGAATATTCTTTTTTTTCTTTCTTTTTTGTTGGGTATTCTTGTCTGGTTTTGGTATCAGACTAGTTGCTGGCCTTGAAAACTGTTTGGAAGGATGTCCCTTTCCTCTGTTTTTGGAAAGAGTTTGAGAAGGATTGCTATTAATTTGGTGGATTTCACTAGTGAAGCCACCTGGTCCTAGACTTTTGTTTGTGAAGAGTTTTTAAATTGTCTACTCAATCACCTTACTAATAATTGATCTGTTCAGATTTTTTATTTCATCATAATTCAGCCTTGTAAAGTTATATATTTCTAGGAATTTATCCATTTCTCCTAGGTTGCCCCATTTGTTGGCATATAATTGTTTGTTGTACTCTCTTATGATCCTCTGAATTTCTGTGTTATCAAGTGTAATGTCTCCTCTTTCATTTCTAGTATTATTTATGTGAACTTTCATTTTTCTTGGTGAGTCTAGCTAGATGTTGGTCTATTTTGTTTATCTTTTCAAAGAACCAGCTCTTTGTTTTATTTCTGTTTTTAGTTTCTATTCTATTTAGTTCTTCTCTGTTATTTGTAATTTCCTTTCTTCTGCTAACGTTGGGCTTCATTTTTTTTTTTTTTGTTCCTTGAGGTGTAGTTAGGTTGTTTATTTGAATTTTTCTTGTTCCTTGAGGTAGGCATTATCGTTATGCACTTCCTTCCTAGAACTACTTTAGTGTATCCCATAAGTTTTGGTATATTGTATTTCCATTTTCATATGTCTCGAGGTATTTTTTTAATTTCACTTTTGATTTCTTCATTGACCCATTAGCTGCTCAGGAGCGTGTTGTTTAGTCTACATATATTTTTGAATTTTCCAGTTTTCTTACTGTAATTGATTTCTAATTGCAAACCATTGTAGTCTGAAAAGATGCTTGATACTATTTCAGTCTTTCCTACCCACTTCAATATGTTTACTTCTCTTTTGCCTAATGTGAAGGGCCTGATATGCCATTTTTAAGGTTCTTTTCTAGAGGAAATTGTTCCATAGTAGCTATACATTCACTGTGTCCATGGGAGGAACTGAGTTTGGGACCTTCCTATACCACCATCTTGAATCAGAAACTCTCCCTCGCTCTCTGTTTTTAAAGTTCATATTTCTGAAAAAATATAAATTTCATATTTCTGCAAGTCTGTTCCAGATCTTCATCACTAGCCCCTTCTCACTATGCATGATGCTGTCACTATTTAAATGTGCCCTTCCTCTCCTTCGCCAGTAAGCTGTAACTTCCTCAAGGGTGGACACATTCCATTTACTTTTGGACCTTTGGTACCAAACACAGAAGTAATTATGTCCAGGGTCAGTAAATATTGATGGGATGAAGAAATGAATAGATAGATTGTTCCTTCAACTCCTCATCCCCAAACCCTCCCTCTTTCAGATATCTTGTGATCCCCTGGATGATAATTCTTAAACCTTCTGTTCTTTTAAAAATCTTGAAAATAGTTATCATTCTCTCTGTTGAGCATATGAAGAAACTGAAGCTCAGATGGGTTAAAGAACTCACTCAAATTCCCACAATGAGAAAATGGCAGAGCCTGAGATTCTATGCCTTTTCCTTTGCTATATGGCTGCCACTTTTAGGACAGTCATGAGAAACTATGTTGGATACAAAAAGGCTAAATTATGCAGAACTTTGACAGCCAGACAAAGAATTTTGGACTTGACCCAGTTAGAACTAGTCTCTAAACACAGACGACCAGGGTACTTATACATACTTCTTAGGCTTATTTAGAAAATCAAGAGATAAAATATAAGAAACTTATAAAACAAAGCCTGACTCACTGCAGGTTCTCTCTCAAAAACAGTAACAGTCTTTAGCTTTTTATTTGTATGTCTTTCTTTCCACCAACTACTTGAAAGCTACTTGAGAATGCTGGTCATGGCTGAAATTTTTCTCATTCACATCTCACCTTTTCCTTTTATTCTTTGTAGTAGCTGAGTGTATGGCCCTAAAGTCTGCCGGGGCCTTTGCTACCATTCCTACCATCTGTGAGAATGTGGGCAAGTTTCCTGGCCCCTCTGTGCCCCTTTATTTTCCTCACCAGTCACTCAAGCTTAATAGTGACTACCCAGTGGAGTCTTGTCAGGATAGAATGAATTATATATAGTATATATAATTCATATATATATATGAAGTTGCTCAGTCATGTCTGACAATTTGTGACCCCATGGACTATAGCCTACCAGGCTCCTCAGTCCATGGGATTTTCCAGGCAGGAATACTGGAGTGGGTTGCCATTTCCTTCTCCAGGGGATCTTCCTAACCTAGGAATCAAACCCGGGTCTCCTGCATTGTAGGCAGACACTTTACTGTCTGAGCACATAATTCATATATAATGCAGCTTGGTTCCTGTCACAAAGCAATTTTGAACAAAGAGTAGTTATTACTCCTCATTATTATATTTACTTCTGTGATATTTTTGTTGAGAAATTTCCTTAAGGAATCTCTGTCAAAAGTACTTCCTATTTCTTGAGGAACTGCTGCTTCTTCTAGTCCTACAAATTGTAACAGATATTTCTGGCCACCAGGGAGATCAAAATCAAACTTGAAATTTAACCATTGCAGCTTGGTAGAACCCACTGTTTTTTTAAAAAATATATTTGATTTCTCCTTTTTTTAGTTCTGTTTCCTACTTCCATCTCTGTTTCACTGTTATTGTACACTGCCTCAAATCACTGGGCCTTTAAATTGTAGCTTTTCACCCCCTTCTTCTACTGGAATCAGCCGCCTTGTCACTGCAGAGCCACACAAGCCTACAGGCTCCTCCCCTGGCTGTTCTCATGGCCGCTGAAGCCCTCGCTTCTCTAGACTGAAACAGCTCATGGTCCTTCAGGCCTCCTACCTAGCAGGGTTCCATGGTTCCTGATCAACTCAGTTTAGTCCAGACTTTCTGTGGAATCTGCTTAGCCTGACCCGTGCCTTCCAAAACTGGCCTCCCAGCCTCAGAAGTTGCATTCAGGAGCCATGTTTACAGAGTGCCTCTAGCGCCCTGGCCTATAGCTGACAGCACCAGGGAGAACCTGCACAAATAGACCAATCGTATTTTCTCCTCCAGATATTTGGAAAAAGAGTTAGGGCCACTAGTTAGCTTCTGTGGGTCTTTTGAACTGGGAGTAAGTCATCTTGGTGGCTGTGGGGACAGCTATCAAGCATATGAGAACAAAGAATAAAGTAGTGGAGAGGCAGGCAGAGAGTTGCATGCAGGTGGCCTTGGAAGGGACAGAGACAAAGAGGGTCATTGCTGGTTCTGACAGCTCTCCACTTCCTGCTTTCATTCTTCTTTCAATCTTGGCTGCCCTCTTGGGAGTCCATAAAACACCCTTGTGACCTTGTAATCAATGTCCCTTTTTGTTTTAAACCAGTTAGAGTGACTTCTTGTTAAATGTAGAGTCAGCCTCCTCCTTCCCATCTCTCTCCTCTCCTTCCCTCTTTCTTGTCCTCATCTCTCCTCTCCTTAAGTTTTATGTTCTTATGACCCTATGACTATGCCTTGAGACTATCCACATTTGCCTTGCTTCAGATCAACTCTCTCCAGCCATTTCATCCTGAAGCTCTCCTCTTTTCAATAAGAAAGCCTGGCAACCATCCCAACCTTGCACTCTATAAGGCAAAAACCTTCCTTCTCATCTTTCCTTTTGAAATTTCCCTTACTGGCCAGTCACTCAAGCCTGCCATTTGTCATGGTCTCTGGCTTCTGATCTTCCTAAGGGAATTTCAAGATCCCTTAATTTTGTAATCTCTCCATGGCCTCAAGATCTGCCTTTTCCCTCTTAATTCAACAGTTTAATTGTCATTTTCATATTTGATTAGTGGAATTTTGTCCTTACTAGACTTGTGATTGCCAGCTTTCTCTACCTTTTGTCACTTTAAAATGCTTCCAAAAACTGATACTTCTAAAGAAGACATTACCCAGTCTGTATATGTTCAATGAAGACCCTTATGCACTATTGATATTTACCTAGCTATTGCTACTTTTAGCTTCCCGGGGAGAATTTGTGTTTTGATGACATTTATGATCAGAATTAGTGTGGAATGGTCACTATGAGCTCCCTTGGAACAACCACCTTTAATGGCCCCCTTTCTCCCTCAGAAGAAAGTTCTAGTTCCTTAGTCTGACAGTCAAAGTTTTCTACATTCTGATCTCTACCAACATTTTCTTTCTTACCTTAGCTACCCCATGGGACCCTTTACTTAAGGCAGACTGTCTACTCACTGTTTCCCAAACTCACCCTGGGTATTCCAGCCTCTGGGCTCTGCATTCATTCATTCCTGGGACACACACATTGTACCAGGTACAGGACATCAAACAGTGAACAAGATGCAGTTTGCCAGTGAACACTTTAATTCCATGCCGGTCTGCAATGTCTTCTCTCTCCTTCCCCATGCCATTTGTACTAAATTCTACCTATCCTTCAAGGTTACGCTAAAATCCACCTCTTCCCCAGTCACATTTGTCTGAAATGGCTTCTCTGTCTAAAACCATGTTTCTGTGTTTTTATTTGTACTCGGAGGTTAATTATCACTTAACATCTGAATCTGAATCTGCACCCTGGTCCCCTGTGCTAGCAATAAGCTCCTTGTGAAATATCTTCTGTTGCTTCATTTGGGCATCCACAGTGGCTCAGATGGTAAAGAATCTGCCTGCAATGCGGGGGACCCAGGTTCAATCCCTGTGTTGGGAAGTTCCCCTGGAGAAGGACATAGAGACCCATTCTAGTATTCTTGCCTGGAGAATCCCATGGACAGAGGAATCTGGTGGGGTACAGTCCATAAGGTCACAAAGAGTCAGACACAACCCATGCAACTGAGAACATTGCTTCATTTTACCCCTTGAGGCCTTGCCCAGAGGATTAGCTCAAAAAGTACATTCAATTTATTGTGGCAGTTTAGGTTCACAGTTCCTTATAACAACCACAAATGTCTGAATATGCCTTTCCCGCTGTGGTCAACTTGCTAGGTTGGCCCAGAAGTTTGTTCAGGTTTTCCATGACATCTTATGGACAAACCCAAATGAACTTTTGGGCCAACCCACTATTTCCACTGGTTCAACATTCTCCTTCTTAAAATCACAGGTGCTTTGACATGGATGGACCTGGAAGACATTATGCTAAGGGAAATCAGCCAGTCCTCAAAGGACAGATACAGCAGGATTCCTCTTATATGAGGTCCCTAGTACTCTTGCCTGGGAAATTCCATGGATGGAGGAGCCTGGTAGGCTACAGTCCCTGGGGTCACTAAGAGTCGGACACGACTGAGCGACTTCACTTGCACTTTTCACTTTCATGCATTGGAGAAGGAAATGGCAACCCACTACAGTGTTCTTGCCTGGAGAACCCCAGGGACGGAGGAGCCTGGTGGGCTTCCGTCTATGGGGTTGCACAGAGTCAGACACGACTGACGCGACTTAGCAGCAGCAGCAGCAGCAGTGTAGTCAAATTCATAAAGTAGTATGATGGTGGCAGGAGCTGGGGGCAGGAAGGAATGAGGAGTCATTGTTTAATGGAAATAGAGTTTCAGTTTGGAAAGAGGAAAAGGTTCTGGAGATGGATGGTGGCTGATGATCACACAACATGAATACACTTGATGCTACTGAACTGTACACTTGGAAATAGTTAAAATGGTAGTTTTATGTGGCGTGCATTTTAGCAAAATTTAAAATAATCAGCTAGGTCCCAAGCTGCAGAAGGCTGTGGCCCATGTCTCCCCACTCTGGATGCCTCTCCCGGACTCCCATTTCCAGCTCAGGTGGTAGCAGGATAAATACTTGTGGAAATGAAGTGAATGGCATTGGCCTTGAAATTGAGAAGGAAAATTAGAAGCGGACTCTTTGAAAATGCTTTGAACACGTCTCACGTTTCACCTTGCCGCTGTCTCTTCGCGATGTAAGTGGGAAAAAAAGTCAGACCTCAAAGCCAACAAGAGAAGGCGTTTTCTGGGCTCAGATGAAGAAATCTACAAAATTAGGAAATGTTTGTGCTATTTCTGGAGGCCCTGGACAGGCTCGGTTCACCTCCAAGTGATTTACCTGTGGCTCTCCGTGATTATTTACTTGGCTCTTCAGTTCAAGACAATCACAGGAATGTACGGCCCATAAATTAGAATAGCTATGAAACACAGACTGCCTTTATGTAGAAACATAACTTTTGCTGGTTTTTTTTTTCCAAAGGGAAAATACATTTAATATACAGGCTGAGAGTGATCACTCTGCTCTTACTGCCTCCTTTTTAATATCAGAGTTCAGCACGGATCTCTTGCCTGTCCTAAGTCTTTGCCCTTGTGGCTGACTATGGGCTCAGGAGACAGATATTCTCTCAAATGTTCCTTGACTGAGCCTCATTGGGGAGCACAGAGGCTTCACCTACCATGTCTACCCCACCCCAAACTCTGCCTGTCTCGCCGTTTGGGTGGTAGGGCTTTTCACAGCAGATGAGTGTGGAAGTGGGGTAAACAATTCAGAATACTGGGATGAGCCTGGATCTGGGGTCTGGGCCCACCAGCTCTGGACCAGGGCCCCGCCACATCTCAGCACTGATTTCATCACACCCATCTCTAAAATAGGCTAACTATTCCCTCCTGGTTGAGTTACTAAGTTCTCCCGCTTCTAATTTTCCTTCTCAATTTCAAGGCCAATGCCATTCACTTCATTTCCACAAGTATTTATCCTGCTACCACCTGAGCTGGAAATGGGAGTCCGGGAGAGGCATCCAGAGTGGGGAGACATGGACCACAGCCTTCTGCAGTTTGGGACCTAGCTGATTATTTTAAATTTTGCTAAAAGGAATAGAGGAATAGAGATAATGAACAGAAGTAGAAGAACCTGACATTCCATAAACAGGAATAAAAATATCAGGATGATAGCTCTGTATTTTGAGGTAAACAGAGAAGCCTCAAACTGAGGATGGACAATCCATCAGAGGAAAGGGAGGGTTGAGACAGGACACTGAAAGCTAGTAAGGGAGGAGGAAAGTTGAGGGGTGTCTGGCCAAGTCAGGAGCACAGCCCCACTGATGTAGACAGCAGGTTGTCTGAAGGGTCCAAGGGTCTGTCTAAGATTAGGGAGGGCATGGATGAATGAAGAAGCAAGACTTTTAAAGCTAGGAAGTGTGACCTGGTGGCCAGAGGCAGACATCCAGGTTCCACTTTTTCTAGTCCTGACAGGGAGAGCCCATCAGACTCTGGTGCCACACTGCCAGGGTTTGACTTGTGACCTTGCCCTCACTAGCTGTGCAAGCTTGCGCCAGTTACTTAACCTCACTGAACTTTTAGTTTTTCCTCTGGTAAACGGAGGGCTTCCCTGGTGGTGCAGAAGTTAAAGTGCCTGCCTGCAATGTGGGAGACCTGGGTTCGATCCCTGGGTTGGGAAGATCCCCTGGAGAAGGAAATGGCAACCCACTCCAGTATTCTTACCTGGAGAGAATGGAAGTTATAATAATATCTACCTTGCTTTATAAGATTGTTATGACAATTTAATAAAATTAAGATGTGGAAAACTCTTAAATAGTTCCTGACACATAGCACACCAAAAAAGATGCTTGATATTTTTAACATAATTCATTCCTTTAAACAAATTCATTCAACAAATGTGTCCGGACTAGACGCTGTGTTAGGCACTGGCAAAGCAGCTGTGAAGTGGTTTGCACGGTCCTTGCCCTCATGGAACTGAAAGCTTAGCTTCCAAGGATTTCTTCTTGTTCCTTGCCAACAGCTCAGCCAAGATGAGGTTTTGGTGTTTATTCTTGGATCTGTGATCTGGACGACAGGCCTTTTCTCAGGTTTCATTTATTTCTTAGCATACCTGCTTTTCCTGCAGGTAACTGAGAGTTGTTGGGACATTCTATAAAAAGCTTACCGAATTGAGAGTACTCAATCAATGTTGAATAATAACAAGAGAAATGTATAATGTATAAACAGATTATGTTGGGGTCTTAAACTTTCCTTCGTCTCATTAATATATATGGGAGCACACTTCCTCTGCATTGCTGTCCAATGTGGGCTGTCCTCCAGCCAGCAAGGAAGGCCAGGCTCCACTGAGTCCTGCCTGGGGGCTGGAGAGACTCGGGGTGCTGCTCAGGATCCAAGCAGGGACCTTCTTCACAAGTGTCGGCGGTTTCCTTTCATATGAAGAGTTGCCCTTTGCTTACCCCTTATGGTCTACTGGGCTTCCCAGGTGGCTCTAGTGGTAAAGTACCCGCCTGCCACTTCAGGAGACATAAGAGACAAGGGTTTGATCCCTGAGTCAGGAAGATCCCCTGGAGGAGGGCACAGCAAACCACTCTAATATCTTGCCTGGAGAATCCCATGGACAGAGAAGCCCGGCGAGTTACGGTCCATAGGGTCGCAAAGAGTCAGATATGACTGAAGTGACTTACCATCTATCAGGCTTAGAACGGAGCAAGTTCTTCTGTCATTATGCTTTATCCTTAAAACAACCCTGGGAAGTAGGTTCTTCTAACCTCTCTTGTGTCTGAAGGAACAAAGTCAGAGAGACATGCCACAATTTGTTCAAGTTCACCCAGTATAGCTGGGGTGGGATTCTAACCCAGGCACAGGCCTACACTACCACATCCCTTTTTAACAAATCTCTCCAGCCTCTAACATACTTTTTCCTCTAGAAAACACAAGGCCATTCTCTTCTGCATAAAATCAGCTGTATTTGCGAATCTCTTATTGACTTGTTTATTTTCAGTGACTCTATCAACTACTGTACCTCAGAGCAATGCTTGGTATGCAACAGATGCTCAATAAATATTTGTGGACTGAGTGAATGAATTTATCTCTAAATTTGTATATCATTTAAAGGATCTATCGCAGGAGATGCAAAGTAAGTGCTCAATTCTTGTTTGTCCAACATATGCATGGAATTATGGTTGCTTCCTTTAGTGCCTGCATTTTATCATTCTTGCTAGTTAGGTAAAAAACAAAGAACCACCCAGACAACAGAATAACCACCACTCAAGCTCTTAAAAAAAAAAAAAAGAATAAAAAATGAAAGAATGAGTGAATGAATGCATGCACGCCATCATGAATGAGAATAAATGCCTCTAAAACTTTCCTTCAAGCCCCTATCTCCATCCTCAGCAGACTTCCAGCCTATCAGCAATGTTTCTTCAGGTGACACTCAGTGAAATCTGGTGCAACATCCCTTTTCACACAACTGTTGCTGGTGTGTCTTAGAAACAAATGGCCTTTGAAGGTACCCACTGGTAAAGC
>SJYW01030387.1:2425-13377 GCA_006410735.1 Raphicerus campestris | reverse complement strand
AAGTGAAAAGTGAAAGTGAAGTCGCTCAGTCGTGCCCAACTCTTAGTGACCCCATGGACTGCAGCCTACCAGGCTCCTCTATCCATGGGATTTTCCAGACAAAAGTACTGGAGTGGAGTGCCATTGCCTACTGCCCACCAGTTCCTCACTCATGTCCTTCTGGCTACTTTCCAAGGTCAGATCTCCACATCCATGGAGTTCATTAACCATCTGAGATGCTATAATATTGTTGTAGTGTTGCAGGAAGAGGGAGACGCCTTCCAGGGCCCGNGTTCCTCACTCATGTCCTTCTGGCTACTTTCCAAGGTCAGATCTCCACATCCATGGAGTTCATTAACCATCTGAGATGCTATAATATTGTTGTAGTGTTGCAGGAAGAGGGAGACGCCTTCCAGGGCCCGAAACTGGGCTCTTGCCTAACACTCGGAAATGAATTGTCCAAGGAGACACATGTGCTGACAAAGCAAGAGATTTTATTGGGAAAGGGCACCCGGGTAGAGAGCCAGCAGGGTAAGGGAACCCAAGAGAACTGCTCTGCCGCGTGGCTCACAGTCTCAGGTTTTATGGTAATGGATTAGTTTCTGGGTGGTCTTTGGCCCATCATTCTAATTCAGAGTCTTTCCTGGTGGCGCACGCATCGCTCAGCCAAGATGGATGTTAGCAAGAGGGATCCTGGGAAGTGGACGGACACGCGGTGTCTCCTTTCAACCTTTCCCCAACTCTTCTGGTTGGTGGTGGCTTATTAGTTCCGTATTCCTTATCAGGATCTCTTGTCATAAAACAAATCATGCAAATGGTTACGATGGTGCCTGGCCAGGGAAGGCGGTTTCAATCTGTGTGCTTCCCCTAACGTAGTAGAGATTCTTAGATTGTCTCATATCCCGAGAAGACCAGAGGAAATAAGCTTATGTGATTCCCTGAGTTGGGCTGTCTGAAGAACCTTCCCCTGCCCCCCTGCAGCATCTACAGCGAGGGTGCTAACGTGGGGCTCCGTCAGTGACCCATGGGACCTTGGGTCTCATGCTATTCTGCACCCTGCTTTATCATGAATACCAGGGGGTGAAGAGCACATCTTCCTATCAGGGGAGGTTTTCATCCATCTCTTTAGAAATGACACCTAAAATTAGATGTTTTCAGAACCTCTTCAGATGAATCTGAGACACAGCCAGATTCACAGATCCTTGACCAAGGTGGAGGATGCTATGAATCTCTTAGTTGGCAGGTAGACTGTTCACATGTTTATGTATGCTCATGAGCACAGCTTTTCTGGCACTAAGAATCATGGTTTTCATCACACTCTTGAGACCCTGCAGCCCACAAAGGGGCATGAACCATAGCTATCTCAGAAGTGCCTCCATCATAGTGTCCTGATGTGACCGAGTCCACGCTCTCTCTGCTCACTGCACCAAAGGCCGATGACTCTGAAAAACGAGATGTTGAGGCAAGGAATATGACTTTATTTGAAGAGCCAGCTGACCGAGAAGATGGCAAACTAATGTCTGAAAATAACCCTCTTGTCAGATCTGGATGCCAGATTCTTTTATGGATTAGAGATGGGTGGGGGAGGTGAGGAGACAAAGTAAAAAAGTCCATTCATCTTGCAAATATCTCCTAGAATGGCAAGCCTCAGGCAGAGGAATGTGTTAATTTCTTTCTTCCTGCAATCTGCAGGTGGACAGGGTTGTGGACAAAGGCACTTTAGCTTACTGGTCAGGCAGAAGGGCAGGATTCTCTGAGGCAGGCCAATATGTATGATTATAATAACAAAAGCAATGGAAAGCAAGTCAAAGAAACAGTTGCAACATGAAATAAGAATCGACTTCTCCCTGCAATACTCACACCTGTGCAAGAGAACCAGTCACTGTGGTGGTGACGAAGTGCTTCTCTCTTCCATTCAGTTCTACCCATTAAAATTTCACTGTGTTGTGCAGGACCCTTGAGTGGGCACAGGCTTCTGGTTAATAAAGGCTGTAGCCAAACAGGCACTCTTTAAAAAAGTAAAACAAAACAACTATTTAGCTGCACCACATGGGATCTTCTTTGCAGCCCAAGGGCTCTGGAGCTCAGGCTCAGTAGTTGTGGTGTACAGGCTTAGTTGCTCCGTGGCATTTGGGATCCTCCCAGACCAGGGATCAAACCTATGTCCCTTGCATTGAAGGGTGGATTTTTTAACCACTGGACCACAAGGGAAGTCCCAACCAGGAACTTTTTAAAAATTATTATTAATTTTTTTATTGAAGTATATTTGCTTTACAGAATTTTGTTCTCTGTCAAACCTCAACATGAATCGGCCGTAGGTATACATATATCCCCTCCCTTTTGAACCTCCCTCCCATCTCCCTCCCCATCCCACCCCTCTAGGTTGATACAGAGCCCCTGTTTGAGTTTCCTGAGCCACACATGAAATTCCCATTGGCTCTCTATTTTACATATGGTAATGTAAGTTTCCATGTTACTCTTTCCATTCATCTTACACTCTCTTCCCCTTTCCCCATGTCCCTAAGTCTGTTCTCTATGTCTGTTTCTCCACTGCTGCCCTGTAAATAAGTTCTTCAGTACCATTTTTCTAGATTCTGTATATATGTGTTAGAATACGATATTTATCTTTCTCCTTCTGACTTACTTCACTTTGTATAATAGGTTCTAGGTCACTTTCACTTTTCACTTTCATGCATTGGAGAAGGAAATGGCAACCTACTCCAGTGTTCTTGCCTGGAGAGTCCCAAGGATGGGGGAACCTGTTGGGCTGCCGTCTGTGGGGTCGCACAGAGTCAAACACGACTGAAGCAACTTAGCGGCAGCAGGAGCAGGTTCATCCACTTCATTAGAACTGACTCAAATGTGTTCCTTTTTATGGCTGAGTAATATTCCATTGTGTATACTTACCACAGCTTCTTTATCCATTCATCTGTCGATGGACATCTAGGTTGCTTCCATGTGCAAACAAGCATTTTTAGAACCAGAAGGCATGAAGAGGTTTGCCAAGTCTCTTTAATGACCTAGCCTGCAGCATGCTCTTCAGAAGCTTGCCTGGCTCCAGAAGGTGCTTAGAGAAACTATTGAACATTCTCATGTCTGCATTTTATATTCTTTCAGTTGAGCAGCTCATGTGCTTTGAGGAGTTGGCAGATTCTTGACTGTAATCAATCCATGAATATAAATGAGGTGCTAGCTTGGACAGAGTTTGGTAATGACTTTGATTGTGTCAGTAGCTGCCAGAAAGATAATGGTGATAAGCTCCAGTTTTTGAGTGGCTTAGGCAGTCTAGAATCACAGCTTCATCCAGATTAATTTTAACGTGACACACAGAATCTTGTCAGTCTTAGTTCTAAACTACAGCAAATATTGTTAAACAGCACTGAGTAGCAGTGAATGTCATTTCTCTTCTCCTCCAGACATCACAGCTGTAGACCACTGTCTCTTCTTGTGAGCCAGAAAGTGTCAGCATTAGAATGGACCAGGACAGTGGGAAGGACACAATTAACTAAGACACACCAGTGCTACCACCAGTCCTGATGAGAGAAAACATGAATCTGTTAGAAAGACAGATGTAGAAATTCTAAATAAACAACTGGCAAATCTAACCCAGAAATATATTAAAAAGAGTAATGTAGCATCAATCAGTAGGGCTAATCCAAACCCTAACCCTATCATTTCATATTAGGAAAGCTGTTCATGATCTATTCAGTACTAATGTATTATCAGTGAGCTATTAACATGTATTAACATGAGCTATGCAATACTTATGTATAAACAATGAATATCCATATGATTCTCTTCTTAGACGCTTAAAAAGCATTCAGTGTAAGAACTGACTCCTGGTTTTAACTAAGACACTTCTCAGTAAACTAGACATTAACAGATACCTCTTCCCTCCAGTAAAAATGTATGTCTGAGACCCAAGGCCCACACTGGGGGCATTCCTATTCCTACTGAAGTAAAAAGCAGTCAAGGACACCCACTAGGATTGTCCTATTTTACTGTTGTCCTGAAAACTCTGACCAGTGTAGAAAGGACACAGAAGTAAGAGCAAGGCGTTGGACAGGAAGCTGAAAGACTATAATTTGTGGATAGTAATGACTTCCCAGGTGGTGCTAGTGGTAAAGCGAAAAAGTGAAAGTCTCTCAGTCCTGTCCAACTCTTTGCAACCCCATGAACTGTAGCCTGCCTAGCTCCTCTGTCCATGGGGAGTCTCCAGGCCAGAATACTGGAGTGGGTTGCCACACCCTCCTCCAGGGGATCTTCTCAACTCCAGGGATCAAACCTCTGCCTACCAGCGCAGGAGATATAAGAGACACAAATTAGGTCCCTAGTTCAGGAAGATCCCCTGGAGGAGGAAATGGTAATCCACTCCAGCATTCTTGCCTGGAAAATTCCATGGACAGAGGAGCCTGCCAGGCTACAGTCCATGGGATTACAAAGAGTTGGGCATGACTGAGCATGCACATGCGTGCGTGCACGCACACACACACGCACACATGAACACATATGCACATATGCACGTGCACACACACATGCACACACGCACACACACAATGAATCTCTATCTCGAAAAGCCAAGGGAATCAATAAAATCTGTTAGCGTATAACAGTAGCTCAGCTCGTAAAGAATCTGCCTGGAATGCAGGAGACCCCGGTTTGATTCCTGGGCTAGGAAGTTCCCCTGGAGAAGGGCATGGCAACCCACTCCAGTATTCTTGCCTGGAGAATCCCCATGGACAGAGGAGCCTTGTGGGCTACAGCCCGTGGGGTCACAAAGAATCAGACACAGCAGAGTGACTAAGCACACAACAGCATATTAGGCAGTGTAGTAATAAATATAGCTGATGGTGACATAAGAAATTTGAAAAAAATAAAATGTTTTCCTACTTACTAAAAATAACCAGTAGGAAATACATTAATTTTAAATCCTATTCAAAGTAGACACAAATATAAAATGTTTCAAATAAACTAAATCAGAAGAATGTAAGATCTATGACAAAACATGAATAAATCGGAAGTTTCCCACCCTTGTGTATCTGAAAGTGGGGTCCAGCTGCTCACCACTCAAAAGCCAAGAAAGAGTCAAGGTTGGTGGGAGGGAACGTTTGCTTTATTTTGGCTGCTGGCAGTCGAGGCGGGGGGAGAGCAGACACCTGACCAAAGGCCAGCTCCCCCTCCTTCCTGAGAGTCAGTGGGCAAGAGCTTTTATGGGTGTGGGCTGGGGTGGGTTAGGTGCAGAAATGGCACAGTCAGCCTCGACAGGTCATCTTGAGATTGGTCATATGGTGGTCTGACGGGCGTCATCTTGATTGTTTTAGGTACGGTTAATCCTTAGTTCCAGGGTTGATTTGTTTCCTTTTCTTTGAGGCCAGTTCTTGGAATTGAGGCAGCTGATGTCATGGCTACAGTCCGGTGGTCATGTAGTTAACTTCTTCCACCAGGCAGGGGTTTCAGTATCGCTAAGACAGCTCACAGGAGATGGCTCAGAATATCACCTGTAGCCCTTGAGGAGCTAAAAGTCCTTAACTTTGCTAATGACTGAACTGCTACTGTTTGGCCTCTTTGGCTGATTTCCTTTGTTTCTGCATGTCCTCATTTCTCTGATTAAACTTAGTCTTTGGCTAAAGTTTTTCCACAGACAAAAGTCAGTCCAAGGATGTGGTGGCAGGGCAAGGATGCAAGAGTCCAGCTCCATTTCACTTGGGTTGCAAAATTCCACATTATACAGATGCTTACCAGAGTTAGTCTGATTTAAGTAGTGCTTAATTTATGGATTATCATTGGGTTTTTACAGGAAGGAGCCTGAAAAACTATCAAAATTCACTTGAAAGCAAAAACAAGATAATCAAGAAACGTTCAAGAGGGGAAAATGCTAAGGAGAGATTTGCCTTAATGACTTTTCAAATATCTTTTATAAAATACAGCAATTAAAATATTGTGGTATTGGGCCTTCCCTGGTGGTCCGGTGGTTAGGGCTCTGGGCTTGCAATGCAGGGGGCCCAGGTTCAATCCCCGATCAGGGAAGTAAGATCCCACATGCCGCACAGCATGGCCAATAAATAAATAAATTTAAAAAAAAAAAAAAAATTAAAATATTGTGGTATTGTCTGACCATACATATTTTAATAGAATAGAAGATAGATTCATGAACAGATAAGAATTAAAATAATAACAATTATTGAAAAAATGCTAAGAAATGGGCGGTTTTTTATTCAGAGATGAAAGAGAATTTTATTTAATTTGTTGTTCTTTAGTTGTTCTGTCATGTCTGACTCTTTTGCAACCCTATGGATTATAGCCTGCCAGGCTCCTCTGTCCATGGGATTTCCCAGGCAAGAATACTGGACTGGGTTGCCATTCCCTACTGCAGGAGATCGTCCCTTCTCCAGGGAAGGTCTTCTTCCTGACCCAGGGATCAAATCTGCGTCTCCTGCATTAGCGGGCAGATTCTTTGCCAGTGAGTTAATACCTCCAGGCCTTAGCAAAAGGGACCAGGGATGCGAGTGCAGGGAAGTCACGGAGATCAGGTAGGCCCCGTGCAGCTTTCTAGGAGGATAGCAAGTGATAAGTCTCAAAGCCCTGTTTAATGAGCCAGGTCTGCTGGCCTGAGGCTCCTTCCACGTATTTTCCTGGGGAACCCGGCGTGTGAAGATGGCTTCCTCTGGCCATGTTTGTGCTAATTAAGAGTGAGGTGTCCCACATATTGTTTCTCTTGGATGTCCATGTAGTACTGAGTGTAGTAACACCTTGAGAAGGTAAGTAGTCATCAGAACGGTGACCTAGGTCTCGTGCTAAGCGTCTCTAACCTCCAGGTCCCCATCACAGCTGTCCTACCTGTTTGCAGAGTTTTGCTCCTTGGGGAGCTTTCCTCTGCCTTGCAGGTTGCTTTTGATGCCTTTGCCCCCGAAGATTGTCAAATAAAGGCTTCACAACATTTTGAACTTTCCTCGTTTTTTTTTTTTACCCGGCAGTATTCAATATTTCTATCACAGATTGCCCTGTATAATTGGGTGCTGATGCAAATATATTTGTTCTCTCCTACACACCGAGGAGGGTTGGGAAAGTGGCACATATCTTATCTGCCGGACGATGCTGATGCTCGGGAGGAAGTGGAGGAAAGCCAGGGGCTCAGGGTTGATTGCAGGCAGGATGGGGAAGGAAGACCAGAAGGAGACCTCCTGCAGGGCAGGGTCTGCTCCTCTGAGGCAGCAAGGTGAGGGTGAGAATGTGACTTGGGGATGGGTGCAGGGAACTGGATGCCTACTGTGCTGGTGATGGTGATGGGCAAGGAAAGCACAGGGACCCGTGAGAGGGATGCGCTTGCAATTCCTGGAGGAAGGGTAGCCTGGAGCCTCCATCCATTCCGTATGAAACCCCCTCATCTTGATAGATTTCCCAGAGGAAATTCTTTCTATAGGGGAGGAGACCAAGAGCAGAACAGATTTTTTAGCTGACCCATCAAACAAGCTGGACATATTTTTAAATGCAAGTTCCTTTCTCTCCTAAACCACCTCTGAACTGAACTCTGATTCTCCTCCAACTCTGCCAGCCCTTCCTCCTCAGAGGGTCCCCTTCCTCCTGAGAGGGTCCCAGTGTCCTCTGAATCACTCATCTTCTCTTTGCTCAGTGCCCAGAAGGGGAAGGGCTTATTCAGAAACTGTCAGCTTCTCTCAATTTAAAAAATCAAAGTAATATTCCTTCTAGAAAAGAAAGAGGAGAAAGATCTCTCCTGTATAATGCCTTAAAAAAAAAAAAAAAAAGACTGATTAAAATGGAGGAGAAACTGTATAGAGAAGCGATCTCATTGGTAGAAACGTTCTCCTCTCTCTCTCCCCTCCCCTGTTTCTTTTTGTCTGTCCTTCATCCNTGCACACATGAACACATATGCACATATGCACGTGCACACACACATGCACACACGCACACACACAATGAATCTCTATCTCGAAAAGCCAAGGGAATCAATAAAATCTGTTAGCGTATAACAGTAGCTCAGCTCGTAAAGAATCTGCCTGGAATGCAGGAGACCCCGGTTTGATTCCTGGGCTAGGAAGTTCCCCTGGAGAAGGGCATGGCAACCCACTCCAGTATTCTTGCCTGGAGAATCCCCATGGACAGAGGAGCCTTGTGGGCTACAGCCCGTGGGGTCACAAAGAATCAGACACAGCAGAGTGACTAAGCACACAACAGCATATTAGGCAGTGTAGTAATAAATATAGCTGATGGTGACATAAGAAATTTGAAAAAAATAAAATGTTTTCCTACTTACTAAAAATAACCAGTAGGAAATACATTAATTTTAAATCCTATTCAAAGTAGACACAAATATAAAATGTTTCAAATAAACTAAATCAGAAGAATGTAAGATCTATGACAAAACATGAATAAATCGGAAGTTTCCCACCCTTGTGTATCTGAAAGTGGGGTCCAGCTGCTCACCACTCAAAAGCCAAGAAAGAGTCAAGGTTGGTGGGAGGGAACGTTTGCTTTATTTTGGCTGCTGGCAGTCGAGGCGGGGGGAGAGCAGACACCTGACCAAAGGCCAGCTCCCCCTCCTTCCTGAGAGTCAGTGGGCAAGAGCTTTTATGGGTGTGGGCTGGGGTGGGTTAGGTGCAGAAACAGCACAGTCAGCCTCGACAGGTCATCTTGAGATTGGTCATATGGTGGTCTGACGGGCGTCATCTTGATTGTTTTAGGTACGGTTAATCCTTAGTTCCAGGGTTGATTTGTTTCCTTTTCTTTGAGGCCGGTTCTTGGAATTGAGGCAGCTGATGTCATGGCTACAGTCTGGTGGTCATGTAGTTAACTTCTTCCACCAGGCAGGGGTTTCAGTATCGCTAAGACAGCTCACAGGAGATGGCTCAGAATATCACCTGTAGCCCTTGAGGAGCTAAAAGTCCTTAACTTTGCTAATGACTGAACTGCTACTGTTTGGCCTCTTTGGCTGATTTCCTTTGTTTCTGCATGTCCTCATTTCTCTGATTAAACTTAGTCTTTGGCTAAAGTTTTTCCACAGACAAAAGTCAGTCCAAGGATGTGGTGGCGGGGCAAGGATGCAAGAGTCCAGCTCAGTTTCACTTGGGTTTCAAAATTCCACATTATACAGATGCTTACCAGAGTTAGTCTGATTTAAGTAGTGCTTAATTTATGGATTATCATTGGGTTTTTACAGGAAGGAGCCTGAAAAACTATCAAAATTCACTTGAAAGCAAAAACAAGATAATCAAGAAACGTTCAAGAGGGGAAAATGCTAAGGAGAGATTTGCCTTAATGACTTTTCAAATATCTTTTATAAAATACAGCAATTAAAATATTGTGGTATTGTCTGACCATACATATTTTAATAGAAGATAGATTCATGAACAGATAAGAATTAAAATAATAACAATTATTGAAAAAATGCTAAGAAATGGGTGGTTTTTTATTCAGAGATGAAAGAGAATTTTATTTAATTTGTTGTTCTTGAGTTGTTCTGTCATCTGACTCTTTTGCAACCCTATGGATTATAGCCTGCCAGGCTCCTCTGTCCATGGGATTTCCCAGGCAAGAATACTGGACTGGGTTGCCATTCCCTACTGCAGGAGATCGTCCCTTCTCCAGGGAAGGTCTTCTTCCTGACCCAGGGATCAAATCTGCGTCTCCTGCATTAGCGGGCAGATTCTTTGCCAGTGAGTTAATACCTCCAGGCCTTAGCAAAAGGGACCAGGGATGCGAGTGCAGGGAAGTCATGGAGATCAGGTAGGCCCCGTGCAGCTTTCTAGGAGGATAGCAAGTGATAAGTCTCAAAGCCCGGTTTAATGAGCCAGGTCTGCTGGCCTGAGGCTCCTTCCACGTATTTCCCTGGGGAACCCGGCGTGTGAAGATGGCTTCCTCTGGCCATGTTTGTGCTAATTAAGAGTGAGGTGTCCCACATATTGCTTCTCTTGGATGTCCATGTAGTGCTGAGTGTAGTAACACCTTGAGAAGGTAAGTAGTCATCAGAACGGTGACCTAGGTCTCGTGCTAAGCGTCTCTAACCTCCAGGTCCCCATCACAGCTGTCCTACCTGTTTGCAGACAGTTTTGCTCCTTGGGGAGCTTTCCTCTGCCTTGCAGGTTGCTTTTGATGCCTTTGCCCCCGAAGATTGTCAAATAAAGGCTTCACAACATTTTGAACTTTCCTCATTTTTTTTTTATCCGGCAGTATTCAATATTTCTATCACAGATTGCCCTGTATAATTGGGTGCTGATGCAAATATATTTGTTCTCTCCTACACACCGAGGAGGGTTGGGAAAGTAGTGCATCTCTTATCTGCCGAACGATGCTGATGCTTGGGAGGAAGTGGAGGAAAGCCGGGGGCTCAGGGTTGATTGCAGGCAGGATGGGGAAGGAAGACCAGAAGGAGACCTCCTGCAGGGCAGGGTCTGCTCCTCCAAGGCAGCAGGGTGAGGGTGAGAATGCGACTTGGGGATGGGTGCAGGGAACTGGATGCCTACTGTGCTGGTGATGGTGATGGCAAGGAAAGCACAGGGACCCGTGAGAGGGATGCGCTTGCAATTCCTGGAGGAAGGGTAGCCTGGAACCTCCATCCATTCCGTATGAAACCCCCTCATCTTGATGGATTTCCCAGAGGAAATTCTTTCTATAGGGGAGGAGACCAAGAGCAGAACAGATTTTTCAGCTGACCCATCAAACAAGCTGGACATATTTTTAAATGCAAGTTCCTTTCTCTCCTAAACCACCTCTGAACTGAACTCTGATTCTCCTCCAACTCTGCCAGCCCTTCCTCCTCAGAGGGTCCCCTTCCTCCTGAGAGGGTCCCAGTGTCCTCTGAATCACTCATCTTCTCTTTGCTCAGTGCCCAGAAGGGGAAGGGCTTATTCAGAAACTGTCAGCTTCTCTCAATTTAAAAAATCAAAGTAATATTCCTTCTAGAAAAGAAAGAGGAGAAAGATCTCTCCTGTATAATGCCTTAAAAAAAAAAAAAAAAA
>SJYW01030385.1:687164-704869 GCA_006410735.1 Raphicerus campestris | reverse complement strand
CTGTATGCAGGTCAGGAAGCAACAGTTAGAACTGGACATGGAACAACAGACTGGTTCCAGATAGGAAAAGGAGTACATCAAGGCTGTATATTGTCACCCTGCTTATTTAACTTCTATGCAGAGTACATCATGAGAAACGGTGGGCTGGAAGAAACACAAGCTGGAATCAAGACTACCAGGAGAAATATCAATAACCTCAGATATGCAGATGACACCACCCTTATGGCAGAAAGTGAAGAGGAGCTAAAAAGCCTCTTGATGAAAGTGAAAGAGGAGAGTGAAAATATGGGCTTAAAACTCAACATTCAGAAAACAAAGATCATGGCATCTGGTCCCATCACTTCATGGGAAATAGATGGGGAAACAATTCAAACAATGTCAGACTTTATTTTGGGGGGCTCTTAAATCATGGCACATGGTGACTGCAGCCATGAAATTAAAAGATGCTTACTCCTTGGAAGAAAATCTATGACCAACCTAGATAGCATATTCAAAAGCAGAGATATTACTTTTCTGACTAAGGTCCGTCTAATCAAGGCTATGGTTTTTCCTGTGGTCATGTATGGATGTGAGAGTTGGACTGTGAAGAAGGCTGAGTGCCAAAGAATTGATGCTTTTGAACTGTGGTGTTGGAGAAGACTCTTGAGAGTCCCTTGGACTGCAAGGAGTTCCAACAAGTCCATTCTGAAGGAGCTCAGCCCTGGGATTTCTTTGGAAGGAATGATGCTAAAGCTGAAACTCCAGTACTTTGGCCACCTCATGCAAAGAGTTGACTCATTGGAAAAGACTCTGATGCTGGGAGGGATTGGGCGCAGGAGGAGAAGAGGATGACCGAGGATGAGATGGCTGGATGGCATATCTGACTCGATGGACGTGAGTCTGTGTGAACTCTGAGAGATGGTGGTGAACAGGGAGGCCTGGCGTGCTGTGATTCATGGGGTCACAAAGAGTCGGACACAACTGAGTGACTGAAATGAACTTAACTGAACTGAATTGAACTTTCATCTCAAAGTATTTCTGTGAAAAAAGATGCATTAAGAATAAGATTTTATAGAAATGCTAGTTATTCAGTTTTTGAAATATTTATTGGACGCATCAGGTCTTAGTTGTGGCATACAGGCTTACCCAGCGACATGTGTTAGTTCCCAAACCAGGAATCAAGCCGCAACCTGTGCATTGGAAGGTAGATTCTTAACCACTGGACCTTTAGGGAAGACCCAGTTATTTCTGCTTAACGGGAGGATCTGCCCACTTTATCTGAAGCAGTAAGTGGCATATGGGAGCCTACAGACTGTATTAACACATCTTTCTTGAATATGATCAATGGTACTAATTTATTGGACTTAAAAGAATTTACTTATGTTCTTAAGTAGCCCTATTTTTCTCAAGTCTCTAGGCTTGAAGACTTGGTCAATATAGCTGAATTATATATTATCTATCTTTTCTACATAATGTTATGATTAACTAAAATAATGACAACTTTAGATGCAGCATGCATTTTTAATATCATATAACCTATTCTTTAGCAAATGCACTTAACTTTAAAATTTTGAGAAGGAAGCCATTCTTTGGTATATTTATTGTCCTTTGAGAAAAACTGGTGTGGTAAGCTTATTGTCAAGAAGCAGAAGATATTAAGAAGAGGTGGCAAGAATACACAGAACTGTACAAAAATGATCTTCATGATGAAGATAATCATGATGGTGTGATCACTCATCTAGAGCCAGACATCTTGGAATGTGAAGTCAAGTGGTCCTTAGGAAGCATCACTATGAACAAAGTTAGTGAGGGTGATGGAATTCCAGTTGAGCTATTTCAAATCCTGAAAGATGATGCTGTGAAAGTGCTGCATTAAATATCCCAGCAAATTTGAAAAACTCAGCAGTGGTCGCAGGACTGGGAAAGGTAAGCTTTCATTCCAATCCCAAAGAAAGGCAATGCCAAAGAATGCTCAAACTACCACACAATCGCACTCATCTCACATGATAGTAAAGTAATGCACAAAATTCTCCATGCCAGGCTTCAGCAATATGTGAACCATGAAATTCCAGATGTTCAAGCTGGATTGAGAAAAGGCAGAGGAACCAGAGATCAAATTGCCAACATCCTCTGGATCATGGAAAAAGCAAGAGAGTTCCAGAAAAACATCTATTTCTGCTTTATTGACTATGCCAAAGCCTTTGACTGTGTGGATCACAATAAACTGTGGAAAATTCTGAAAGAGATGGGAATAGCAGACCACCTGACTTGCCTCTTGAGAAACCTATATGTAGGTCAGGAAGCAACAGTTAGAACTGGACATGGAACAACAGACTGGTTCCAAATAGGAAAAGGAATACATCAAGGCTGTATATTGTCACCCTGCTTATTTAACTTCTATGCAGAGTACATCATGAGAAATGCTGGGCTGGAAGAAGCACAAGCTGGAATCAAGATTGATATTGAGAAATATCAATAACCTCAGATATGCAGATGACACCACCCTTATGGCAGAAAGTGAAAAGGAACAAAAAAGCCTCTTGATGAAAGTGAAAGAGGTGAGTGAAAACGTTGGGTTAAAGCTCAACATTCAGAAAACAAAGATCATGGCATCTGGTCCCATCACTTTATGGGAAATTGATGGGGAAACAGTGGCAACAGTGTCAGACTTTCTTTTGGGGGGCTCCAAAATCACTGCAGATTGTGACTGCAGCCATGAAATTAAAAGACTCTTACTCCTTGCAAGAAAAGTTATGACCAACCTAGATAGCATATTCAAAAGCAGAGACATTACTTTGCTAACAAAGGTCCGTCTAGTCAAGGCTATGGTTTTTCCAGTGGTTGTATAGGGATGTGAGAGTTGGACTGTGAAGAAAGCTGAGTGCTGAAGAATTGATGCTTTTGAACTGTGGTGTTAGGGAAGACTCTTGAGAGTCCCTTGGACTGCAAGGAGATCCAACCAGTCCATTCTGAAGGAGATCAGTCCTGGGATTTCTTTGGAAGGAATGATGCTAAAGCTGAGACTCCAATACTTTGGCTACCTCATGCAAAGAGTTGACTCATTGGAAAAGACTCTGATGCTGGGAGGGATTGGGGGCAGAAGGAGAAGGGGACACAGAGGATGAGATGGCTGAATGGCATCACCAACTCAATGGACAGGAGTTTGAGTGAACTCCAGGAGTTGGTGATGGACAGGGAGGCCCAGTGTGCTGCAATTCATAGGGTAGCAAAGAGTGAGACACGACTGAGTGACTGAACTGAACTGAAGCTTATTGTCTGGGGAGAAAATTGTTATTAGACTTTACAGAATAGCCTACTTTTCATACCGTATATATAGCTCCTCATTTTAGAAATGCGGTACTTTAATACTGTAGGAGAATGAAAAGGAAGCAATTTCAGTTACTACTTAAGAATCATGAGCTCAGAGGACATAGAAAAAGTCTTAAGGAACAAAAGACTTAGAAATGAGCACAGGGAAAGGCTGGATTTTTTTTACCTCTTCTTTGAAGTCCTCTAACTTCTATTCTCATTTGATTTAGATTTATTGCACAGTATTAATTCTGAGACTAAAAAAATAGACTTCAGGAGAAGTTACAGCAAGCTGAAAAGCAGGTCAGTCTATACAACTACACTCTAAAACCCAAGATAAAATTCGGTGTGATTTGCTTTCTTGAGCCGTGATGACCCCTCCACAAATTAGTTCCTCAAAACCTGGCACAAAGTGCGCCCCGCTACAGCTGTTACTTGTGCTAGAGACTGAACACAGCCTTGTCTGATTCTTACCATTATCTTAGTCACTCTCTCTTCTCGTTTTAGAAACTCTTTTCACAATGCTGATAGAGACTTCAGATTCATCCTTGCTGTTTTTGTTCATCTGCTGTCATGTCTGATTCTTGGGGTCTGCAGCACACCAGACTCCTCTGCCCTCCACTACCTCCCAGAGATTGCTCAGATTCATGTCCACTGAGACGGTGATGCTATCTAACCATCTCATCCTCTGCTGTCCCTTTCTCCTTTGTCTTGCTGTATTAATCTGAATGGATAAAGAGTGACTATAAGAAAAACAACAAATAGTATCAGTTGGGTTTATAGAGATCACTAGTCCAATCCACTCATCATAAAGAAAAGAAAACTAAAATCAAAGAAGCCTGAATTATTTGTTCAGAGAATGAGCTAAAGAGATGAAATAAGAAAGATATGTCCATGTTATGTCTAATGCTCTTTCCAGGTAATATTCTCTACCTTGAACATTTCTTTTGACCTACTTAAATATTTCTAAGTATTAGCTTGGAGCAACAGAATACTTCATTACCTATTCATCAAAGAAAGGGCAGACTGCAGAGCTGGGGCAATCAGGGCAGATCTTTTTTCATTAGGTGGGAAAATACACAGGAAGTGTTTAGATCAGTGGCTGACATTTCCCAATTACTCAACTAATATTACTCAACCTACATTTATTAGGTGTAAGATCTGAGGTGTTTGTGAACTCTTTAGGATTGGATAGTGTGAATCATTTATATAGCCAGGCCTTAGCTCTTGTGACACTGGAAAATCTACATAACTTGTGCAACTCACTTTCCTCATCTTGAAAAGGGAAAGATAGTATGAATCACCAAGTGTTGCAAGAACAATACCTGGAATTTAACAGATGTTCATAAATGGTGTTTGTGGTTACTAAAATCTCTCATACCTTAATCATGGTAACAGCTGATGACTCAATATTTAATCCATCTTTGAGAAACTGAGATAGCCTGCAATCAACAAACATCCCACTTCCCTCCAGCTCCTAGTACAAGGAGAGGCAATTTCCCTGCCCCCTTGATATTATGTGTGGCCATGAGACTTTCTCTGCTATGTGTCATTCCAAGGTGAAAGCTCGTAAGAGCCACTGCATGATTTTTTATCCTGTCTTTCTTCTAATCTTTGACTGGTATTCTGAATAATCCCAGCCTACATAAACCTGAGGGCCTCAACAAGGACCACATGGAACAGAGCAACCTGCCACTGAAAGATGGACGTGTAAAGTGAGCCAAACACAGCTTGTGTTCCTCCCTGTCCCATAACTTAGAGATTTTATTTTCCTTACTGTAGTATAGCCTAGAGTATTTTCATGATACAAGAAGAGATTTTCAAGTTAAATCTTTGAAAGCTATTCAGCCAATAACATCTATGTAAATCCTTACTATTATTGAACTTTTCCTACAACACTTCCATGTAACTTGTTAGTTCTGTTCCTTCTATATGCCAACAGATTCATTCAATAATATTTTCTGAGAGAACATCATGTTCCCTACCTTCTAAGACAGTGCTTTTACATGGCAGTCATGTAGTAGATGCTTGTTAAACTGAACTGTTAAATTGAATTAGATCAAATTATTATTACTCAGAAGACCACATATTATTGTTTCTTTTAGGATAACTACTAACTAGTATGTAATTCTGGATCTAGAAGAATGAAACAGACATCCATTCACAAAATCTTTAAGCCCAATTTCACCTGTAAATATCAGTCAGAAGGCACCAGTGGTATCCTTCAGAATTCCCTTTGGTAAACTTTGAGTTCTATATATGATTGAGCTGAATGCAAAGTGGACATATTAATACAAAATTATACATATATCCCAGGTCAAAAAATGAAATTTATGTTTGATTCTTTTCTGCCCCTCCAGCGTCACATTCTGCCTTCCTAATGCTCCCCAAACTCTAGACATATATGTAATGGATTTTACCTGCCTGTAAAACTATATGGTGTTACAGTTTTTCTTGTCCCTGATCTCTCATTTCTGTTCATATCATTCAGTCTCAAGATTAACCAAAGATTTTTAGCAACCTAATCTATGTGTCTGATTTAGGAGTATCAGCTAGAGCCATTCAGAACCAAGGAATATCATTCCTGGTACTCTTGCTATAGCAAATAAGAACAAGAAATTATTTTTCTGCTGGGGGGCTGAACTGAGACAGCAGTAGAGAGAGAAGGAGAGATTGAATTTATGCTATTTTAATCTTCTCTCCTTTTTCAAGTCTCACAAAGTATTTTTCCAGACTTAGAGACCTGATGGCTTGGCAGCTTTCTTTACACTATGACTTAGACCATTTCCTCTGGAATCCTTTTGAGAAGTAGGGTTGTTCTTCTACTCATATTGCACAGAAGGAAGGGTAAATTAGGAGATCATTCCCTCTACCTTCCTATGATGTTGAGAAATCCTCGCTTCACTTTGCCCAAAGCAGAGTTGTTGTTGTGGTTCAGCACTCAGTCATGTCTGACTTCACAACACCATGGACTACAGCACTCCAGGCTTCCCTATCCTTCACTATCTCCCAGAGTTTGCTCAAACTCATGTTCACTGAGTCAGTGATGCACCCAATCATCTTACCCCCTTCTCCTCCTGCCCTCAATCTTTGCCAGCATCAGGGTCTTTTCCAATGAATTGGCTCTTCGCATCAGGTGACCAAAGTATTGGAGTTTCAACTTCAGTATCAATCCTTTCAATGAATATTCAGGGTTGATTTTCTTTAGGATTGCCTGGCTTGATCTCCTTGTTGTCAAAGGGACTCTCAAGAGTCATCTCCGGCACCACAGTTCAATAGCATCAATTCTTTGACAGTTATTGGGGTGGGTTCTAAAGCAATATGTCTGGCATCCTGATGAGAAGAGAGAAACATGGACCCAGGCACAGAAACAGAGAAGAACAGCATGTGAATCTACAGACACAGGGTAGACAGCCACATGTATATAAGCAGAGATGGGAGTTATGCAGCCACAGCCAAAGAATAGCTGGAGCTTCCAGAACCCAGAAGAACTAAGGAAGGAGCCTCCTCTAGAGGTTTCAAGGACAACACATCTCTTCTCACACCTTAAATTTGTACTGTTAGTGTAAATTTGTACTTCTAGTCTAGCCTCCAGACTGTGAGAGAATACATTTCTCTTGCTTTAAGTTGCCCAGTTAACAGTACTTTTTCACAGAAGCCTTAAGATACTAACCACTCACCTACTTTAATGCTCTTGACTCTATTATATGATTTTCTGATATTTCGTACTTTGTTCAGATATTTTTTCCTATTCTTCTATTTAATACTTGTGTGTTTGTGTTAGTTAATCAGTTATGTCTGTCTCTATGCAAACCCATGAACTATAGTCCATGAAGCTCCTCCATCTGTGGGATATTCCAGGCAAGATTACTGGAGTGGGTTGACATTTCCTTCTCCAGGCATCTTCCCAATCCAGGTATCAAACCCAGGTCTCCAGAATTATTGCAGGCAGACTCACCATATGAGTCACCAGAGAAGCTTCTGTGTTTAGAACCCAGAGATATAAAAAAGCCTCTTTATTAACTAGTAATGTAACATTAATCATGATATTCACCAGTGTTTGACTTTCAGCCCTTCTCATTTTACAGAATTTATCTAAATGACCTTTTCTCCTACAAAGCTTTAACTACCATCTATGTACTATTTCACATATAAATACAACAATTTATCATGATTAATGTTATATTCTTAGTCAATAAAGTGACTTTTTTATAATTCTGGGTTCTTAACACATATAGCATTATCTTGAAAACAGGTCACATTTAATTCCTCCTGAATTAGTGGAGGAATCCATGACTCAGGAAATGGATGCTCCTTGAAAAACTGTCCACTCTCCTTTCAGGTCCAGGAAATGATCCAGTCAGCTTCCCCCAATCATAACTTTCCCAACAGTCATTAAAACATTTAATTCAGGCATTAATGCAAATATTTATTCTATTAATTCTTATGGAGATTAACAAGTCATAGAATGAAATTCTATTGAGAGAAATTGCTTCTGATTATCTTCCTAATAGTCAGAACATCTGAATTAAGCATGAAAGAATCCAAGTTCCAATCATGATTATTTTATTGCCACTACCTTAGCAATATTTATTTATTTATTTATATAATTTCCACTTCATCCCTTCAAGGTTTTGGGGTGATTCATGGAAAATATATAAAATAAAATAACAAAATTAATAACCTTATGAAATGCATTTACTAACTGAAGATCCCAAGGGTGCTATGTTGCTTAAATGAGAGAACATTTAAAACTGGGCTTTATAGTATAAAGCAATACAAATATGTACGATATTATTGTTTTGAGAAAAGAAAATTGATTTTGAAGAAATAAACTCTCTATTATCAATGCATTACTAAATCTAGTATGAGTACCTAATTAGTGTAAAATTAATATGAATTTAACAAATGGTCAGACTTCTCTATTCCTGAAAGAGGGTGAAACATGCCAAGATCAGCTAACTTCTGGAAACAGCTGGAAGCAAGAATGCAATGAGAACCAATAATGATTCTCTTCTTTGTAGACACCATTTTTATGTTATGATGTTTATGAGGATTAGAGAGTCCTCCCTAATAACTAATGGATCAGCATTTTTTAATATAAGTTGGTACCTATTAATCTGATTTATACTTGAAAAATACCATCACAATGGAGCTGATACAAAGTCTTCCCAAAGGATGCATTCCATCCCAGTCCTCTACTCATACCCACAAGCACATGATTGGATTGTCTCAGGTGGAACATACCTGTGACTTTCCTGGTACTTGGTATGGAATTTGCCTGGTATATGCCCATTTCTGAATGGCACATTGCCCCTTTCCTCCTTTGCTCTCAAAATATCTTACTTTTGGAAAACAGAAAAACACATCTAGACAAACAACAAAGGATGCTGCCATAAAAGGCCTTCAGCAAGCATTAGCCAAGCCAAGATCTGTATGTGTTTGATTACAGCCAGTACATTTCATCCAGCAAACAGATGTAAGGGGGGCTTGGAGGGACACAGAGCAATAAAGTTCTCTACTGTGCTGTTGCTACACAGCATTGCAACTACAGGCATCTGCACTAATTCATATTTTCTGGGAATCTAATAGAAAGTAGTCTTTGATTTCATTCTTCTATCTGCACCGAAAGCCAAACATTGCTATTTCATATATTTCGGTATCCTGGTTTTACGTTGATCATATCTGGTGACAAGGTGACTTGCTGTTCTCACAGACTCCCTCTGTCACTGCTCCATCACCGTCATGGCCAGCAAGTGCTTAAATCATTCAACCTCTGTTCATAGATTTGGAGAAAATCTGCTGACTGGAGGCTATTTCTTCTACAGTAGGCAGAGGAACAAAACAACATAGATGGAAATAATGAAATAAAGGGTAAAGGAATTGGCAAGTAGGAGTTTGGCCAGCAGAAAAGGGTTTTCTAGTTAATAAATTAAGGTTGAACATGACAGAGTTGAAATGTAACCTTTACAAGTGGAATCCACAAGAATTCAAACTTGAAATGTTGGAAAATGCAATGACAGAAACGTCTTTGTTTAATGGTAACCTCAATGATTTAAGAAGAATTGTAAATTCCAATGAAAGTAGAAGAGAGGGAAAGAATGAAAAAGCAACAATTCCACTTTTCTAGAATAAAATGTACTAGAAAAATATTTCTGAGAATGCTCAAATAAATGAGAAAGATACATATGTATTTACCTTGAGTTGACTTTCATAAAATAACTTCCAAAATCTATACAATTCAAATATACTTCGAATGATCTACCTACATTTCTATATTTTAAAACAAGTCTTATATAGTAAGGTGAAAGTGTACAGATTTTGAACTATGAACGTAATTCTTCACCTTGCTTCTCTTATACAGGGGTTTTATGTCAATTTTAAATTTGTAATTTTGTAGATATTTTCCGTACCATCTTGAATAAGTTATAAAGGAATAGAAGAAAGGATTTTAGGTTGAAGACTTTTACCAAATGGAAAGATTATATCAAATATTAGCCTCATTTCTTCACTGTATTAAATCAATGCATAACTTGCCTGAACTATAAAACCTGATTTTAGTATCATAACTAAGGAAACATGTAATATTTCATCAGAAGGAAATAGAATCTATAATCTAATACTTTTATTTCATAAGCAGGTAAGTTGAGGCCCAAAAAGAATCATTGTTACACAATACAGTGCAACTTCAGACTTAGATATATGAAACAAAATCCTCCAGTTACAAATCTGTTAGAGCCCTTGTCCACTAATCCAAGATATAATGTTTTAGTCATAAACTGACAAAAATAAAGACATCTTAGTATTTCAGAACTGGAAGGCCAATTGAGACCGACTTATTCCACTGATTAGTAGATGGAGACAGGAATAGCTTCAGAAACAAACAAACAAACAAAAAACTTATACAAATTAAAACTACAGTGAGGTACAAATTCATACCAGTCAAAATGTTCATCATTAAAAAGTCTACAAATAATAGAGAGGGTGTCAAGAAAAGGACACTGTTGGTGGGAATGTAAGTTGATACAGCCATTCTGAAACATATTCAGTTCAGTTCAGTTTAGTTGCTCAGTCATGTCCCACCCACTCTTTGCGACCCCATGAATCGCAGCATGCCAAGCCTCCCTGTCCATCACTAACTCCCAGAGTTTACCCAAACTCATGTCCATCGGGTTGGTGATGCCATCCAGCCATCTCATCCTCTGNCTCTCAAAATATCTTACTTTTGGAAAACAGAAAAACACATCTAGACAAACAACAAAGGATGCTGCCATAAAAGGCCTTCAGCAAGCATTAGCCAAGCCAAGATCTGTATGTGTTTGATTACAGCCAGTACATTTCATCCAGCAAACAGATGTAAGGGGGGCTTGGAGGGACACAGAGCAATAAAGTTCTCTACTGTGCTGTTGCTACACAGCATTGCAACTACAGGCATCTGCACTAATTCATATTTTCTGGGAATCTAATAGAAAGTAGTCTTTGATTTCATTCTTCTATCTGCACCGAAAGCCAAACATTGCTATTTCATATATTTCGGTATCCTGGTTTTACGTTGATCATATCTGGTGACAAGGTGACTTGCTGTTCTCACAGACTCCCTCTGTCACTGCTCCATCACCGTCATGGCCAGCAAGTGCTTAAATCATTCAACCTCTGTTCATAGATTTGGAGAAAATCTGCTGACTGGAGGCTATTTCTTCTACAGTAGGCAGAGGAACAAAACAACATAGATGGAAATAATGAAATAAAGGGTAAAGGAATTGGCAAGTAGGAGTTTGGCCAGCAGAAAAGGGTTTTCTAGTTAATAAATTAAGGTTGAACATGACAGAGTTGAAATGTAACCTTTACAAGTGGAATCCACAAGAATTCAAACTTGAAATGTTGGAAAATGCAATGACAGAAACGTCTTTGTTTAATGGTAACCTCAATGATTTAAGAAGAATTGTAAATTCCAATGAAAGTAGAAGAGAGGGAAAGAATGAAAAAGCAACAATTCCACTTTTCTAGAATAAAATGTACTAGAAAAATATTTCTGAGAATGCTCAAATAAATGAGAAAGATACATATGTATTTACCTTGAGTTGACTTTCATAAAATAACTTCCAAAATCTATACAATTCAAATATACTTCGAATGATCTACCTACATTTCTATATTTTAAAACAAGTCTTATATAGTAAGGTGAAAGTGTACAGATTTTGAACTATGAACGTAATTCTTCACCTTGCTTCTCTTATACAGGGGTTTTATGTCAATTTTAAATTTGTAATTTTGTAGATATTTTCCGTACCATCTTGAATAAGTTATAAAGGAATAGAAGAAAGGATTTTAGGTTGAAGACTTTTACCAAATGGAAAGATTATATCAAATATTAGCCTCATTTCTTCACTGTATTAAATCAATGCATAACTTGCCTGAACTATAAAACCTGATTTTAGTATCATAACTAAGGAAACATGTAATATTTCATCAGAAGGAAATATAATCTATAATCTAATACTTTTATTTCATAAGCAGGTAAGTTGAGGCCCAAAAAGAATCATTGTTACACAATACAGTGCAACTTCAGACTTGGATATATGAAACAAAATCCTCCAGTTACAAATCTGTTAGAGCCCTTGTCCACTAATCCAAGATATAATGTTTTAGTCATAAACTTACAAAAATAAAGACATCTTAGTATTTCAGAACTGGAAGGCCAATTGAGACCGACTTATTCCACTGATTAGTAGATGGAGACAGGAATAGCTTCAGAAACAAACAAACAAACAAAAAACTTATACAAATTAAAACTACAGTGAGGTACAAATTCATACCAGTCAAAATGTTCATCATTAAAAAGTCTACAAATAATAGAGAGGGTGTCAAGAAAAGGACACTGTTGGTGGGAATGTAAGTTGATACAGCCATTCTGAAACATATTCAGTTCAGTTCAGTTTAGTTGCTCAGTCATGTCCCACCCACTCTTTGCGACCCCATGAATCGCAGCATGCCAAGCCTCCCTGTCCATCACTAACTCCCAGAGTTTACCCAAACTCATGTCCATCGGGTTGGTGATGCCATCCAGCCATCTCATCCTCTGTCATCCCCTTCTCCTGCCCCTAATCCCTCCTAATATTAAGGCTCCTCAAAAAGCTAAATATAAGGTTGCTATAAGGTCTAGAAACCCCACACCTGGGCATATATCCAGACAAAACTGTAATTCAAAAAGATATATGCACCTCTATGTTCATAGCAGCACTATTCACAAAATAGCCAAGACATGGAAACGTGTTAAATGTCCATAGACAGATGAATGTATGGAGAAGGTGTTGTATGTATACAATGGAATACTACTGAGCCACAGAAAGAAATGACATAATGCCACTTGCAACAACATGGAGGCAACTAGATATTATCATCCTAAGTGAAGTAGGTTTGAAACAGAAAAACAAGTATTATATGATATCACTGATATTTGGAACCTAAAATATAGCACAAATGGACCTATCCATGAAATGGAAAGCAAGACTTCCCTGGTGGCTCAGATGGTAAAGAATCTGCCTGCAATGCAAGAGACCTGGGTTCAATCCCTGGGTTGGGAATCTCTCCTGGAGAAGGAAATGACTACTCACTCCAGTATTGTTGCCTGGATAATTCCATGGACAAAGGAGCCTGGTGGGCTATAGTCCACGGGTCACAAAGAGTTGGACATGACTGAGCAACTAACATATACATATATATGAGAGAGAAACAGACTCACAGACATAGAGAACAGATTTGTGGTTGCAAGGGTGGAGGTGGAGTGAGGGAGGGATGGATTGGGAAATTAGGGTTAACAGATGTAAGCTATTATATAGAGAGAATAGAAAAGCAACAAGGTCTTATGTATACTTTCAATATCCTATGATAAATCATAATGGAAAAAATATGAAAAATAGTGTTTATATTTATATATATATATGATTCACATTACTATACAGCAGAAACTAACATAACATTGTAAATTAACTATCAATACTTCAATTTAAAAATCTTTTAAAGTAAAGAAAAAAGAAACCTATTTCCTTAAGGTTATGTAATCAGTTAACTAGTTGATAATGGGAGCTGATGATATTTTACTCTCAATTCTGTTCATCTAAGCAAAAAGAATTCAGTCTCATTCTTTTAATAAATCTTATGACCCCTGGGAAATATGCTTAGCTTACTTGGGGACTTGCCACCTAAACTGAAGATCAAAATTATTATAAAATTTTGATAAAATTTTATATAAAATTTTTATAATAAAAATAAATGTGAAACAAAGAGTTCTACTCACCAAACTGTGGATGACAGAAATAAGGGACTACAGGTGGTAAATCTCCCTCCTTCACATACACACAGACACACACACACACACACACACACACACACACAGACACACACACACACAGACACACATACACACATAAACGCTGAGCTCATCACATGGCACTGAACAAAGATATGCCACTGAATGCACTTCAGCTTCTCCTTTGTGTTTAAACACTTGCTCGGGCAGCCACAGATTCCACGTTATCAGGTCTGTAGCACCTCTGCACTGATATCTCCACTTTAACACACATATTCAGGGAAAGACTTACTAATATTCATATCTTAATGGACTTTTAAGTATTAGGGTTCAACTTTTCCCAGAGAATTTTGCATTTTAAGACATATATGTATTGCAGAAAGAAAGTTGTGGGTTTTTCTTTATTTTGTGTCCTAGTAAAATCAGCAACAAATGCATAGGGAAAACATTTGAGAGCAAANTTTTAAGTATTAGGGTTCAACTTTTCCCAGAGAATTTTGCATTTTAAGACATATATGTATTGCAGAAAGAAAGTTGTGGGTTTTTCTTTATTTTGTGTCCTAGTAAAATCAGCAACAAATGCATAGGGAAAACATTTGAGAGCAAACAAAGTTTTCCTTTGACATCCTTGAAATAATACCATATGGCTCACTTCCTTTGTTGCCTTTGAGTAAGACAAAATCTGGTCCCACACAGTCTACTGGCTCACATGGTCACATATTTGTAGAATACACATTCCTAGGCATGGCCTGAAACCAGAAGGGTCATCTGTTTTTAGTGATTCTCGCAGAATTCCCTTTGTCAATATGTAACAGGTAAATGACTAGCACTGAAACATTTGAATGACTGCACAATTTAGTTCAATTTTTGTTCTTATAATATCCCTGGGAAGTTAGATTGAGGTGAATGCCTGAAATTCAGTTATAATTACTTTTGTACAATAATGTTTCTTCTTTAGTTTACAAATTTCAATTATACACCATTCAATTTGCAAACTATGAAAGTGTTGTGCTGTCATTCGTTTATTCATTCAATGAAACTCTATTGAGCTCAAATTATATCTACCCTGTAGAATTTACGTTCTAATCGAGGAGACAGACAACAGAGGTAATAAGTAAAACCTATTAAAAGGTGATACATGCCATAGAAAAAAATGNTCAGTCATTCGTTATTCATTCAATGAAACTCTATTGAGCTCAAATTATATCTACCCTGTAGAATTTACGTTCTAATAGAGGAGACAGACAACAGAGGTAATAAGTAAAACCTATTAAAAGGTGATACATGCCATAGAAAAAATGATTTAAAAAGTACATTGAGATTAAAAGAATGGGGAGATGCCAGAATTTAACAAGGTTTCAGTGAAAGTTGAAATGGCGATAATCAGAAAGACAAGACTTAGAGCATAAACCTGACCTATGTTGACAAAGCTCTGAGTTTTCTAATTTTTGAAAGGAGAACATTTAAGTTAGAATGATGGCTGAAATAAAGTAACAACTATAATTAACATCCACCTATATAAACCATGTTATAGGAAAGATGTAGATTTCTGTCCTTACCATTCTTAACTCCATACCTCAATTCATTTTTCACTATATGCTTATAAAACTTAGGGCTTTCCTGGTGGCTCAGGTGGTAAAGAGTCTGCTCTCAACAATGCGGGAAACCCAGGTTNATGTAGATTTCTGTCCTTACCATTCTTAACTCCATACCTCAATTCATTTTTCACTATATGCTTATAAAACTTAGGGCTTTCCTGGTGGCTCAGGTGGTAAAGAGTCTGCTCTCAACAATGCGGGAAACCCAGGTTCGATCCCTGGATCAGGAAGATCCCCTGGAGAAGGAAGTGGCAACCCACTCCAGTATTCTTGCTTTTAGAATTCCCTGGACAGAGGAGCCTGGCAAGCTAGAGTCTGTGGATTTATAAAGAGTCTGACATGACTGAACAACTAACAGTTTCAATTTCACTTTCCAAACTTAACAGCCTCATAATTTGCCCATTATTTCTGGGTTAATTTTTTTTCTCTTTCTTTTTGTCCCTTTCTTCCACTCTTTCACTTTATGCTGTATTCAGTGTTTAGAGTTATACTCTTGAAATATGATTGTGCACTTGATCCTCATCTTCAAAATGCTTCCATTTCTCCATTGCCTACAGAAATTCAAAAGTCTGAATTAGTGTCTGTGTGTATCTTCTCAGTCACCAAGACGTGTCTGACTCCTCAACCCCATGGGCTTAAGTTCACCAGGCTCCTTTGTCCATAGGATTTCCCAGGCAAGAATATTGGAGTGTGTTGCCATTTCCTTCTCTAAGGATTTTTCCCAATTCAGGGCTCCAAACCTTCATCTCTGTATGCATGAAGTTTCCATCTGAGCCATCAGAGAAGACTTACACTAGTGTGTAAGGAGTCTGAATAATTGCAGCCAAAAGAACTATGTAAAAAATGTCATCTGTGACTTAATCACACTCTGTCCAGCTTGGACTGACCAAATTTATATTCACCTAAGGACTGCTTTTCACAGCATCATTTTTCAGGATTTGAATTGCTCAACTGGAATTCCATCACCTCCACTAGCTTTCTTCATAGTGATGTTTTCTAAGGCCCACTTGACTTCACATTCCAGGATGTCTGCCTCTAGGTGAGTGATCANGCAGCCATGAAATTAGAAGACGCTTACTCTTTGGAAGAAAAGTTAAGACCAACCTAGATAGCATATTCAAAAGCAGAGACATTACTTTGCCAGCTAAGGTCCGTCTAGTCAAGGCTATGTTTTTTCCAGTGGTCATGTATGGATGTGAGAGTTGGACTGTGAAGAAAGCTGAGTGCTGAGGAATTGATGGCTTTTGAACTATGGTGTTGGAGAAGACTCTTGAGAGTCCCTTGGACTGCAAGGAGATCCACCCAGTCTATTCTGAAGATCATCCCTAGGATTTCTTTGGAGGGAATAATGCTGAAGCTGAAACTCCAGTACTATGGCCACCTGATGAGAAGAGTTAACTCATTGGAAAAGACTCTGATGCTGAGAAGGATTTGGGGCAGGAGGAGAAGGGGCNTTGGAGGGAATAATGCTGAAGCTGAAACTCCAGTACTATGGCCACCTGATGAGAAGAGTTAACTCATTGGAAAAGACTCTGATGCTGAGAAGGATTTGGGGCAGGAGGAGAAGGGGCCGACAGAGGATGAGATGGCTGGATGGCATCACTGACTGGATGGACCTGAGTCTGAGTGAACTCTGGGAGTTGGTGATGGACAGGGAGTCCTGGCATGCTGCAATTCATGGGGTCACAAAGAGTCGTACAAGACTAAGTGACTGAACTGAAGGACTGCCTTGTCATAGAACTTTTTCCATATCCCACTCTCCACAAATTGCAGCTCAACTGCCATCCCCTCCAAGTAAATTTTTTTTCTGAGTCTCTTTACCCTTAAAACCAAAGGAACTCTCTCTGCATAGCTCACTTGGTAAATAATCTGCCTACGGTGCAGGAGACTCCAGTTCAGTTCTTGATTTGGGAAGATCCCTTGGAGAAGGGATAGGTTTCCCAGTCCAATATTCTTAGGCTACCCTTGTGGCTCAGGTGATAAAGAATCCACCTGCCATGCAGGAGACCTGGGTTCGATCCCTGGGTTGGGATGATTCCCTGGAGAAGGGAATGGCTACCCATTCCAGTATTCTGGCCTGGAGAATTCCATGGATTGTATTGTCCATGGGGTCGAAAAGAGTTGGACATGACTAAGAAACTTTCACTTCACTTCACTTCATTAGACTATTAGTTCTATTTTATTAAATATGATTAAGAAATAAATAGACTGTAGGTACACCTCACAATTTAGATCAATACATCAATATGCTGAGTATTCTCTTTAATAGGTCCATCTAGTCAAGGCTATGGTTTTTCCTGTGGTCATGTATGGATGTGAGAGTTGGACTGTGAAGAAGGCTGGGTGCCAAAGAATTGATGCTTTTGAACTGTAGTGTTGGAGAAGACTCTTAAGAGTCCCTTGTACTGCTAGGATATCCAACCAGTCCATTCTGAAGGAGATCAGCCCTGGGATCTCTTTGGAAGGAATGATGCTGAAGCTGAAACTCCAGTACTTTGGCCACCTCACGC
>SJYW01030385.1:675166-685852 GCA_006410735.1 Raphicerus campestris | reverse complement strand
TGGAAAAGACTCTGATGCTGGGAAGGATTGGGAGCAGGAGGAGAAGGGGAGGACAAAGGATGAGATGGCTGGATGGCATCACGGACTCAATGGATTGAGTCTGAGTGAACTCCAGAGATGGTGATCGAAAGGGAGGCCTGGAGTGCTGTGATTCATGGGGTCACAAAGAGTCAGACACGACTGAGCAACTGAACTGAACAGAACTGAACTGAAGTGCATAAAAATGTTCTTAGGTAGAGTGTGGTTCTAATTCATATATTCCCAAATCATCTGATCGTGGAATCTTTTTTTTTTTTTTCAATTGCCTTACTCCTGTGGACATGTGGTGCTGTGCTGTGCTTAGTCCCACAGTTGTGTCTGACTCTTTGTGACACCATGGACTGTAGCCTGCCAGGCTTCTCTACCCATGGGGGTTATCAAGCAAGAATACTAGAATAGGTTCCCATTCCCTCCTCCAGGAGTCTTCCCAACCCAGGGCTCAAACACAGGTCTCCCACCTTGCAGGTGTATTCTTTACCATTTGAGCCACCAGGGAAGCTCAAGAATATTGCAATGGGTAGCCTATCCCTTCTCCAAGGGATTTTCCTGACCCAGGAATCGAACTGGGGTCTCCTGCACTGTAGGCAGATTCTTTATCAGCTGAAATTCCAGGGAAGTCCCTCCTATGAATATATTGGCAAAGATAAGATATGCATTTTTGTTCAGATAAGCATTTTTTGGTAATGTTAGGTTAAAAATCATGAACTAATAGTTACACATCTCCCATCTTCTTTAATCTGTTACTTAACTTCTGAAATGTCATACAAATAAATAAAAATTTAAAAGTCAGTTGTCTTGGAACATCTCTGACTGTCCAGTGGTTAAGATTTTGCCTTCCAATGCTGGGGGTGTGGGTTCAGTCCCTGGTTGGGAAGTTAAGATTCTACATGCCTTGTGGCCGAAAAAGCAAAACATAGAAGCAGTATTGCAACAAATTCAGTAAAGACTTCAAAAATGGTCCATATCAAAAAAATCTTTTAAAAAAAGTTCAGCTTTCTTGAAACTCTGTGTTTCAGGATAACATCAATATTTCCCAGGTGCTAAAACACTCTGTGATCATTTCACAATATATAGAACTATTGTACCACTATGTTCAGCATCTGGCACTAATGCAGTTTCATGGGTCATTTACACTTCAATAAAATATGTAAAATAAATAAAGAAAACAAAAAGGAAAAAAGAAAATGAAAGAAAAAGTGTAAAGTTACTATCAGTGATAACATAATGCAGTTAATTTTTACTTGAGTCTCAAGTGTTTGGTTAAGAATTTTATATACTTTTCACTTGGACATTGAAATATATTGTATTAAATTTATGGTTTAGGCATTAAAATGTGTCCTGGTAAAATTCACTGTAAAAAGCCTAGGGTCCTAGAATAGAGACTATTTCCAGGACCAATTTTATGGATAAATTAAAACATATTGAGTTTAAAAAGAGAGCCCGGCCTGGTATCTCCATCTGCAAGTGATGACCAGTTAGTCTGGTAGATATGACTAGATAACACGGTGTTTCATTGACAAAAACAGCCGCCCCAAGCGATATTAAGTCTGCCAGTTTGAACCAAACACGTGACCAAATAGTGAGCCTTATACAAGTGAATGTAGAAATGAACAAATAAAAAAATTCCCTGTCTTTATCAGTAGATAGAGGGGGAAGAGGGTAAGAAAACCCTCTGACTGTCCTGAGTAATGCCTTACCACTGCATTGAAAAGAAAGAGCATAAAAGAGAACAGGGATAAAAAAGGATAACTTCAGATGTCCCATTTGGCCTACATCAACAGCTCTTAACAAGGGCAGGTTTGCCTACTAGAAGACACTTGGAAATGTTTTGAGAAAAGTTTGTTTGTTGTTAAGTGGAGTGGGGCCAGGGATCCTATTGACATCTGTTTGCAGAGGTCAGGAGTGTCATTCAACATGCTACAGTGCACAGAACAGGTCCCCCCACAAAAGAATCATTTGTCTCAAAATATTCACAGTGCCACTGCTGAGAAACCTTTCTGAATTCAGAACTTGTGGGTTGAGATATATTTTGTGTAATGGAGAAAGTGATTATGACATTGCTTCATGGAATGTATGAAGATTTTCCCTGTTTTTGTTTTAGTGTTTCTATGCAGCATTTTTTGTATGAAGAAACTTCTTCTCCAAGGGAATCACTAGAGTCAGCACAACAAAACATAAGGGCAAGTAGACACAAAGCAATTAATAATATGTGATACATAAATGGGCCATTAGGTTCTCATGATGATGACTCACAGCATAAAGTTTTAAATGCTCAGTGAGAGGTTTATAATGCTTTCTTTAACTCACTGCCATTTCCTCAGATTGTCTCCTAAAAATATAAAACGTAAGTTTTAAAATGATCTTATTGCAAATAAAATGTATTTGCTTAATGCTTATCAATAATAATAAACTGAATAACAATAAACTCCCTTATTTACATATTGTGGGTTTGTATATGAATATGCTGTCCTTAAAAATACACCTATCTTCTCTTGAATCATCTAAGTTTCATGATTGAAGCAAAAATTATAATATTGTCTGATGTGTTTCTATGTATGTGTGTATGTTAGTCATTCAGTTGTGTCCAACTCTGCAATCACATGGACTGTAGCCTGCCAGGCTTCTTTGTAAATGAAATTCTCCTGGCAAGAATACTGAAGTGGGTAGCTATTCCCTTCTTCAGGCAATCTTCCTGACCCAGGAATCAAACCCTTGTTTCCCACATTGCAGGCAGATTCTTTATCATCTGAGTCATCAGGGAAGCCCCTGCTGTGTTTCTAAATATATGTAAAAGGACTTTTTATGACATTTATATTTTAAATAGGTAAAGATAAAGAGATGAGATAAGATTACCACACTTCATTTGAACTGATAATATGGTGACACTAGTGGATGGGTAAGTTACATATAAAACATAATACAGAGAACCACCATTATAAAAGATACACAAAGAGATATACTAAGAAATACTATATGTGTGTGTGTGTGTATGTGTGTGTGTGTGTGTGTGTGTGTGTGTGTGTATAAATAAATATTCAAGTAGTTCACAAAACAGCAGGAAAAATGGAGGGAAAAATCAGGAGAAGCAAATAGAGAGCAAAAACATAAAATGGCAGACTTAAGCCCTAATTTTTAATTACTTGAAATGTAAATAGTCCAAATACACCAGCTACAAAACAAATAGGTGGATCATTTTTTAAAACATAATGCAGTGACTCTCTTGGCAATCAAGCAGTTAAAGCTCTACACTCCCAATACCGGGAGCATGGGTTCATTTATGGTTAAGAAAAGAAGACCCCACATGCCACAAGGCAAGGTAAAAATAAGTAAATAAATATATAAAAATAAAAACATGATCCAACTATGTGCTATCTACTAGAACCTTATTTCAAATATAATAATTTAGGATGGATGAAAGCTAAAGGGTAGGCAATGATACACCCTGTCAACACTGATTGAAGGAAAGCAAAATTGTGCCTACCCATGTCAGAGGGACTTTAGAGTAATAAATATTACCAAAGTGACATTATTGTAATGCCATCATGCACTATCATTATCAGAAAAGCATCAGCTCTCTAAGAAGCCATAGCAGTGAAATAAGTATAAATCATACCAGAGATACAAAATTTATGAACCAAAAATTGATCAAATTGAAAGAAGAAATAGACATATTTTACATATTTTACACTTGGAAACATCAACACTTCCCTCTCAGCAATTGACGGAACAACTAGAGAAAAAGACAGTATGGATATAGAACTTTGAACACAATCAACCAACCATATCTAGTCAACATTTGCAGAACACTTCATCTGACAGCAGAATACACATTCTTCTCAAGCACCTACAGATCATAAACCAAGATAGACCACATCCTGATCATAAAACAAATCTCAATAAATTTAAAAAAAAATTCCATTGTGTTTGGACTATTAAGTGAAAAGAAAGTGAAGTTGCTCAGTCGTGTCCGACTGTTTGTGACCCCATGGACTGTAACCTACCAGAGGAAACTGGTATGGGATTTTCCAGGCAAGAGTACAGGAGTGGGTTGCCATTTCTTTCTCGAGGAGATCTTCCCAACTGAGGGACTGAGCCTGGGTCTCTGACATTGCAGGCATATGCTTTACCATTTGAGCCACCAGAGAAGCCTATATGTTTGGAGTATATTCTTCAAATATGTGAGATGAAACTAGAAATCAGTAACAGAAAGATAAAAAAGCACTCCAAATACTTTGCAAATTAACTCATGTTTTTCAATAAGCCATTACCAAATCATAATTCTCAAAGCAAATCAAAAAATATAACTGATTGAAAGTAAAAATGTAGCTTATCAAAACTGTGGGACACAGATAAAGCTGAGCTAAGAGAGAAGTTTGTAGTGCTAAAGGCAATTATAAAACAGGAAAAAATTCAAATCAGTCATTCAAGCTTTCATTTCAAAAACAAGAAAACAGAAGAGCATACAAAACCAAAAGCAAAGAGAAGGAACGAAATAATAAACAGTAGAAATCAATAAAATTGAAAGCAGAAAACGAATATAGAAAATCAATCAAAAAAGTGTTGGTTCATTGAAAAGTTTAGTAAAACTGCCAAGCCTACATTAAGACTGACAAAGGAAAAAAAAAAAAAAAAGAGCAAGCGAGAGATAACACACATGTTGCCAATAACAGAAATAAAACAGGAGATACAGCCACAAGCCTGAAGATAGCAAAAGGATACTGAGAATACCACAAACACCTCTACAAACAGGAATTTTAAAATTTAGAGGAAACAGATCACTTTCTCAAAAAACAAAAACAGTCTCAACTCACCCACTAGGAAATAGGTAATTTGAGTAATTTTTATAATTATTAAGGAAATTGTATTTGTGATTTTAAAATATCTAAAACAGAAATCTTCATGCCTATGCGGTTTCACTGTGTAATGTGAGCTTCTAAGGTTTTTGCAGACTCTCTTCATCAAGCTAAGGGAATTTCCCTGTATTCCTAGATTTGCTCTTTGAAAGATGCTGATAATGGGATTGAAAACATGATACAGGATGGGAGAAAAATATTTGCCAAACACAGACCTTGGTTATCATAATAGCTCAAATATATAAAGAACTCTCAAAACCCAACAGGAAATGAAATCAAGCAATCCAATCAGAATATGGTCAAAGACATGAAGAAACTTTTCATTGAAGAGGATATATGGATTACAAACAAGCACATAAAAGATTTCCCATATCATTATCCATTCAGTTCAGTTCAATTCAGTTGCTCAGTTGTGTCCGACTCTTTGCGACCCCATGAATCGCAGCACGCCAGGCCTCCCTGTCCATCACCAACTCCCAGAGTTTATCCAAATTCATGTCCATCGAGTCGGTGATGCCACCAAGCCATCTCATCCTCTGTCATCCCCTTCTCCTCCTGCCCCCAATCCTTCCCAGCATCAGGGTCTTTTCCAATGAGTCAACTCTTTGCATGAGGTGGCCGAAGTATTAGAGTTTCAGCTTCAGCATCAGTCCTTCCAATGAACACCCAGGACTGATCTCCTTCAGGATGGACTGGTTGGATTTCCTTGTAGTCCAAGGGAATCTCAAGAGGGAAATGCAAATTAGAACATCAGTGGGATGTAATTACACACCTATCAGAATAGCTAAAATTTAAAATATAGACAATACCAGATATTGAGAAGAGTATGATGAAACTAACACTATCCATACATTATTGATGGCAATGTCAAACAGTGAAGTCCTCTGGAAAACAGTTTAGCAGTTTCTTAGAAATCTGTCATATGCAACTACTTTATGACCTAGCAAGTTGCACATTTACATATTTATTCTAGACAAAGGAAGATCCTGTAAATAATTGTTTATGGAAGTTTTCTTCCTAATACGCCAAAATTGAAAACAACTCATAAGTTGAGTTGAGTGAATTGTTAAACAAACTGTGATACATCCATACCATGGAACACTACTCACAAACAAAAAAGAATCTGTTGACCTAGGAACAACCTGAAGGAATCCCCTGAGAATTCTCCTGAGTGAAAAAGGCAAATCCCAAGTTGTATAATGTAATATTCAATTTATAAAACATTCTTGAAATGACAAATGCTATAGAAATGGAGAACAGATCAACAGTTGCTACAGATTGACAAAAGAGTGGAAATGGGAGAAAGGTATGAGTGGCTATGAAAGGGCAACATGAAGGATGCTTGGTGTGATAGAAAAGTTCTGCATCTTAACTTAAGGTCAACATCTTGGTTGTGATATTGTATCATAATTTTGCACGATGTTATCATTGGCCTAAATTGCATGACAGGTACATGAGTTTACTCCATATTATACCTTATAACTCATATGAATCTATAAAGAAACAATCTAATTTTTTACTGTACATTTTGTTTTTCTGGTAACTTATTTAGTTAAAAAAATTTATTGGGGTATATATAGTTCTTTTACAATGTTGTGTTAGTTTCTGCTGTATTACAAAGTAAATCAGCTATTTGTATACAAATATCTCCTTCTTTCTGACCCTCCTTCCTACGCACCCCCATCCCACTCATCCAAGCTACCACAGAGCACTGAGCTCCGTGCACTATACAACAGCTTCCCACTAGTTATGTGTTTTAAACACGGCAGTGTACATATGTCAGTTTCAATCTCCCAGTTCATCCTATCCTTCTGCGTATATTCTGTGTATACGTTTGTCCTCTATGTCTCTGTTCCTGCCCTGCAAAAAAAACTCGTCTGAAACAGCAACCCACTCCAGTATTCTTGCCTAGAGAATCCTGTGGACAGAGGAGCCTGGTGGGCTGCCGTCTATGGGGCCATACAGAGTCAGACACGGCTGAAGCGACTTAGCAGCAGCAGTACCATTTTTCTAAATTCCACATACATATATTAACATACAATATTGGTTTTTCACTTTCTGAATTACTTCAGGGCTTCTCTGGTGGCCCAGATGGTGAAGAATCAGCCTGCAATGCTGGAGACTTGGGTTTGACCCCTAGGTAGGGAAGATCCCTTGGAGAAGCGATTGGCTACCCAGTCCAGTATTCTTTTTTTTTTTAGAACATCAATTTATTTTTTTTCCTTAAGTTTTTTTTTTTTATTTTTACTGTATTTCACTTTACAATACTGTATTGGTTTTGCCATACATTGACATGAATCCACCACGGGTGTTCATGAGTTCCCAATCCTGAACCCCCCCCTCCCACTTCCCACCCCATATCATCTCTCTGGATCATCCCCGTGCACCAGCCCCAAGCATTCCTGTATCCTGTATTGAACATAGACTGGCGATTCGTTTCTTACATGATAGTATACATGTTTCAATGCCATTCTCCCAANTGCACAGCACTGAATTCAATCAATAACTTGGATTCAGTGAGCCTGGAAATGAATTCCCTCCCCACAGCCTCAAGAAAGAGACACAACCATGTTCTAAGGCTCTAAGCAGGGAACCAGTAGGACCACCTGTGCCTGAACTTCTGACTCACAGAAACCATACGATCATAAAGATGCTAAACTTGTGGTCATTTGTCATTTATATACCCACAATGCAGACATTAAGTCTCAAAAAATTAGGTTTTCAGAGTTACTAAAAACAAAGCATGAATAGTTATATATCTGAGAAGAAAATGAACCCCCTCAGCCCATCCTGCAGCTATTCCTTCTGAAGGGATTTGAGGGAAAGGCAAGTACTCAGCTTATATAAGGCAACCCTTCCTAGTTCAGAANAAATTTCTCTAGCTAGAGTCAGGAGATAGATGTTGCAGAAGAGGAAGGCAGATGACATGAGTCAGAAGGGGAGCCAGAGAAATTATAGAGATGTGAAGAGGATTTCTTCACCCTTCACCGCTGGCTTGAAGGAGGCCACCATCTTTCAAATGCAGATGGCCTCCAGAAGCTGTGAACAGCCTTCAGCTGACAGCTGCACAGCACTGAATTCAATCAATAACTTGGATTCAGTGAGCCTGGAAATGAATTCCCTCCCCACAGCCTCAAGAAAGAGACACAACCATGTTCTAAGGCTCTAAGCAGGGAACCAGTAGGACCACCTGTGCCTGAACTTCTGACTCACAGAAACCATACGATCATAAAGATGCTAAACTTGTGGTCATTTGTCATTTATATACCCACAATGCAGACATTAAGTCTCAAAAAATTAGGTTTTCAGAGTTACTAAAAACAAAGCATGAATAGTTATATATCTGAGAAGAAAATGAACCCCCTCAGCCCATCCTGCAGCTATTCCTTCTGAAGGGATTTGAGGGAAAGGCAAGTACTCAGCTTATATAAGGCAACCCTTCCTAGTTCAGAAATATATCTCCAGAGCAGTGCAAAAATCAGCTGTGCCAGCCAAGTCAGATGGAACACAAGAGCCTCCAAAGATACCTCCTCTCAATTGCCACATCCCTCTCCAAGTTCTATATTAACTAAGGGCTTCGAAAAGAAAATTGCAAAACAAATTGACCTGGAGCACTTCCATCTAAGGCCACACAGACACGCACACAAATTATCACACTCCCAGTAAATATGCCCCATATTATCCTTAATCTCAATCTCCTCTGGAGTACTTGATTTTCTTTCATATATCTCTTAAGATAGGCTGTTAATCATGTTTAACACATAATTATGTCATCCCCCAGGGACCCTCCCAAAAAATATATATGTGATGAAACTATCAAAAACACTTAATATCTAGTAAATTATTTCCAAATACCTTTAAGGTAATGGCATACATTCAGAAATAGAAGCGGTCTTAATGATAACCCATTACTCTTATTCTAATTCCCCTTCTTCCTTTCCATAACACAAAACCAAGGGATAGAGGATATGAAATTTTGCAGTGGAGGAGAATATGAGGAGAATACTTTGGTCCTTGTTAGTCTGTGTAAAACTCAAGTGAGCAGAATATCAATGAAATTCACAAACATCCAGACAAAGGAGAAGAGACACACATGCTTGGAAACAGGAGAGATTAGAAAAAGAGTGTCTGGCATCCCCAGCCTCTATAATGGAACATGAGTCTTGTCCATAAGGAAAAAAGGAGATGGGAATGGTTGTCAAGTTTACAAAGAAGAGGATATAACCCAGATGCATGGGTAGTTTACTTAATGTATACTGGTTTTACCAGTTGTCTGCTGCTGCTACTGCTAAGTAACTTCAGACGTGTCTGACTCTGTGTGACCCCATAGATGGCAGCCCACCATGCTCCCCCGTCCCTGGGATTCTCCAGGCAAGAACACTGGAGTGGGTTTACCAGTTGTCTAGAGAATCTTATAATGAAGCATCATCCAGCTTCCTGAAGAGAAGGTTTAGGAAGTATTCGATTTTTAAATCCTAATATTATAAAAGGGGGGGAGAGGGAAGCAAATGTTTTATGAATCATCAATTCAGTTCAGTTGCTCAATCATGTTCACCTCTTTGCAACCCCATGGACCNAGTATTCGATTTTTAAATCCTAATATTATAAAAGGGGGGGGGGAGAGGGAAGCAAATGTTTTATGAATCATCAATTCAGTTCAGTTGCTCAATCATGTTCAACTCTTTGCAACCCCATGGACTGCAGCACACCAGGCCTCCCTATCCATCACCAGCTCCCAGAGTCTGCTCAAACTCATGTCCATCGAGTCAGTGATGTCATCCAGCCATCTCATCCTCTGTCATACACTCTTCCTTCATTAGAGAAAAACATTAATAAGGGGGAAATTATATATAAGACGGAAGCCAGATCATAACAGCCTGTGTACTAGATCCTACTAGTGCCCCCACCATCTACCCCTTGCCATATTCCCTTTACTAGTTTGGTGTCCTCATCTTTTTGCTGCCAAGAGTATTGATGATAAGGGCTTATGACCTTATTATTCTCTGGGAAACTGCTCATGGCTAAAGGGAGCCATCTTCACATGAAATTGCCTAGGGTCTGCAATATTGGCAATGGCCTACAGGTTCAAAAGGTGGTCTTCTTGCCTCAAGGTGGAAAAGCTCACTGGTTGTCATTCACACTCCAGAGCACCACAGGGGATCAGACTAGAGCTACATGTCAGCTGAAACCACATCTCTGTCCAACTGCTTTCTTTACTTTTTCTTGTCTCCTTCTCCTCAGTACAGATTTCTATAAAAACATTTTAAATATTCAGTTCAGTTCACTTCAGTCACTCAGTTGTGTCCGACTATTTGCAACCCCATGAATCGCAGCACGCCAGGCCTCCCTGTCCATCACCAACTCCTGGAGTTCATTCAAGTTCATGTCCGTTGAGTCAGTGATGCCATCCAGCTATCTCATCCTCTGCCATCCCCCTCTCCTCCTGCCCCCAACCCCTCCCAGCATGAGTCTTTTCCAATGAGTCAACTCTTCGCATGAGGTGGCCAAAGTATTGGAGTTTCAGCTTCAGCATCATTCCTTCCAAAGTAATTCCAGGGCTAATCTCCTTCAGAATGGACTGGTTGGATCTCCTTGCAGTCCAAGGTAGTCTCAAGAGTCTTCCCTAACACCACAGTTCAAAAGCATCAATTCTTAAGCACTCAGCTTTCTTCATAGTCCAACTCTAACATCCATACATGACCACTGGAACTACCATAGCCTTGACTAGATGGACCTTTGTTGACAAAGTAATGTCTCTACTTTTGAATATGCTATCTAGGTTGGTCATAACTTT
>SJYW01030385.1:645201-661469 GCA_006410735.1 Raphicerus campestris | reverse complement strand
AAACTGTGGACAATTCTGAAAGAGATGGGACTACCAGACCATCTGACCTGTCTCCTGAAAAATCTGTATCCAGGTCAAGATAGAACTGGACATGGAACAACAGACTGGTTCCAAATTGGAAAAGGAGTACATCAAGGCTATATGTTGTCACCCTGCTTATTTAACTTATATGCAGAGTACATCATGAGAAACGCTGGGCTGGGTGAAGCACAAGCTGGAATCAAGATTGCTGCGAGAAACATCAATAACCTCAGATATGCAGATGACACCATGCGTATGGCAGAAAGTGAAGAGGAGCTAAAAAGCCTCTTGATGAAAGTGAAAGAGGAGAGTGAAAAAGTTGGCTTAAAGCTCAACATTTAGAAAATGAAGATCATGTCATCTGGGATCACTTCATGGGAAATAGATGGGGAAACAGTGTCAGATTTTACTTTTTTGGGCTCCAAAATCACTGTAGATGGTGACTGCAGCCATGAAATTAAAAGACGCTTACTCCTTGGAAGGAAAGTTATGACCAAGTTAGATAGCATATTCAAAAGCAGAGAAATTACTTTGCCGACTAAGGTCCGTCTAGTCAAGGCTATGGTTTTTCCAGTGGTCATGTATGGATGTGAGAGTTGGACTGTGAAGAAAGCTGAGTGCTAAAGAACTGATGCTTTTGAACTGTGGTGTTGGAGAAGACTTGAGAGTCTCTTGGACTGCAAGGAGATCCAACCAGTTCATTCTTAAAGAAATCAGTCCTGAATATTCATTGGAAGGACTGATGCTGAAGATGAAACTCCAATACTTTGGCCACCTGATACGAAGAACTAATTCTCTTGAAAGAACCTGATGCTAGGAAAGATTGAGGGCAGGAGGAGAAGGGGACAACAGAGGATTAGATGGTTGGATGGCACCACCGACTCAATGGACATGTGTTTGAGTAAATTTGAGGAGCTGGTGATGGAAAGGAAGGCCTGGCGTGCTGCAGTCCTTGGGGTCACAAAGAGTTGGACACAACTGACCAACTAAATTGAACTGTGCCCTAGAAAAGTCACTGGAGGTTTTGAACAGAATCACGATACAACCCACCTTCCTTTTTTTTTTTTTTGGTATGCACTACAATATACCACCTTGACATACTCGTTTTCCTATTTGGAACCAGTCTGTTGTTCCATGTCCAGTTCTAACTGTTGCTTCCTGACCTGGATACAGACTTCTCAATCTCTTTCAGAATTTTCCACAGTTTATTGTGATCCACACAGTCAAAGGCTTTGCCATAGTCAATAAAGCAGAAATAGATGTTTTCCTGGACACTACTGAGTGACTGAACTGAACGGAACTGAACTGGAACTCTATTGCTTTTTTGATGATACAGCAGATGTTGGCAATTTGATCTCTGGTTCCTCCGCCTTTTCTAAAACCAGCTTGAACATCAGGAAGTTCACGGTTCACGTATTGCTGAAGCCTGGTTTGGAGAATTTTGAGCATTACTTAGATGAGTGCAACTGTGTGGTAGTTTGAGCATTCTTTGGCATTGCCTTTCTTTGGGATTGAAATGAAAACTGACCTTTTCCAGTCCTGTGGCCACTGCTGAGTTTTCCAAATTTGCTGGCATATTGAGTGCAGCACTTTCACAGCATCATCTTTCAGGATTTGAAATAGCTCAACTGGAATTCCATCACCTCCACTCACTTTGTTTGTAGTGATGCTTTCTAAAGCCTACGTGACTTCACATTCCAAGATGTCTGGCTCTAGATGAGTGATCACACCATCATGATTATATGGGTTGTGAAAAACTTTTTTGAACAGTTCTTCTGTGTATTCTTGCCACCTCTTCTTAATATCTTCTGCTTCTGTTAGGTCCATAACATTTCTGTCCTTTATCGAGCCCATCTTTGCATGAAATGTTCCCTTGGTATCTCTAATTTTCTTGAAGAGATCTCTAGTCTTTCCCATTCTGTTGTTTTCCTCTATTTCTTTGCATTGATCGCTGAGGAAGGCTTATCTCTTCTTCTTGCTATTCTTTGGAACTCTGCCTTCAGATGCTTCTATCTTTTTTTTTCTCCTTGGCTTTTTGCCTCTCTTCTTTTCACAGCTATTTGTAAGGCCTCCTCAGACAGCCATTTTGTTTTTGTTTTGGTTTTTTTGCATTTCTTTTCCACGGGAATGGTCTTGATCCCTGTCTCTTGTACAGTGTCATGAACCTCAGTCCATAATTCTTCAGGCACTCTATCTATCAGATCTAGACCCTTAAATCTATTTCTCACTTCCACTGTATAGCCGTAAGGGATTTGATTTAGGTCATACCTAAATGGTCTAATGGTTTTCCCTACTTTCGTCAACTTAAATCTGAATTTGGCAATAATGAGTTCAGGATCTGAGCCATAGTCAGCTCCTGGTCTTGTTTTTGTTGACTGTATAGAGCTTCTCCATCTTTGGCTGCAAAGAATATAATCAGTCTGATTTCGGTGTTGACCATCTGGTGATGTTCATGTGTAGAGTCTTCTCTTGTGTTGTTGGAAGAGGGTGTTTGTTATAACCAGTGCATTTTCTTGCCAAAACTCTGTTAGTCTTTGCCCTGCTTCGTTCTGCATTCCAAGGCCAAATTTGCCTGTTACTTAATGTGTTTCTTGTCTTCGTCTTTTTGCATTCTAGTCCCCTATAATGAAAAGGACATCTTTTGGGGGTGTTAGTTCTACAAGGTCTTGTAGGTCTTCATAGAACCATTCAACCTCAGCTTCTTCAGTGTTACTGGTTGGGGCATATACTTGGATTACTGTGGTATTGAATGGTTTGCCTTGGAGACGAACAGAGATCATTTTGTCATTTTTGAGATTGCATCCAAGTACTGTATTTTGGACTCTTTTGTTGACCATGATTGCTACTCCATTTCTTCTGAGGGATTCCTGCCCACAGTAGTAGATAGAATGGTCATCTGAGTTAAATTCACCCATTTCAGTCCACTTTAGTTCTCTGATTCATAGAATGTTGACATTCACTCTTGCCATCTCTTGTTGACCACTTCCAATTTGCCTTGATTCATGGACCTGACATTCCANCCACAGTCAGCTCCTGGTCTTGTTTTTGTTGACTGTATAGAGCTTCTCCATCTTTGGCTGCAAAGAATGTAATCAGTCTGATTTCGGTGTTGACCATCTGGTGATGTTCATGTGTAGAGTCTTCTCTTGTGTTGTTGGAAGAGGGTGTTTGTTATAACCAGTGCATTTTCTTGCCAAAACTCTGTTAGTCTTTGCCCTGCTTCGTTCTGCATTCCAAGGCCAAATTTGCCTGTTACTTAATGTGTTTCTTGTCTTCGTCTTTTTGCATTCTAGTCCCCTATAATGAAAAGGACATCTTTTGGGGGTGTTAGTTCTACAAGGTCTTGTAGGTCTTCATAGAACCATTCAACCTCAGCTTCTTCAGTGTTACTGGTTGGGGCATATACTTGGATTACTGTGGTATTGAATGGTTTGCCTTGGAGACGAACAGAGATCATTTTGTCATTTTTGAGATTGCATCCAAGTACTGTATTTTGGACTCTTTTGTTGACCATGATTGCTACTCCATTTCTTCTGAGGGATTCCTGCCCACAGTAGTAGATAGAATGGTCATCTGAGTTAAATTCACCCATTTCAGTCCATTTTAGTTCGCTGATTCATAGAATGTTGACATTCACTCTTGCCATCTCTTGTTGACCACTTCCAATTTGCCTTGATTCATGGACCTGACATTCCAGGTTCCTATGCAATATTGCTCTTTACAGCATCGGACCTTGCTTCTATCACCAGTCACATCCACAGCTGGGTATTGTTTTTGCTTTGGCTCCATCCCTTCATTCTTTGTGAAGTTATTTCTCCACTGATCTTCAGTGGCATTTTGGACACCTACTAACCTGGGGAGTTCCTCTTTCAGTATCCTATCATTTTGCCTCTCATACTGTTTATGGGGTTCTCAAGGCAAGAATACTGAAGTGGCTTGCCATTCCCTTCTTTAGTGGACCACATTCTGTCAGACCACATTTTACAGTTTTGTCTATAAGGAAATAAAAGTATAACAATGACATTGGCTATGGTAGTGTCTGTGGATACAATGAAAAACAGAGAAAGTCCAATAACTTTTAAAGTAGATCCAAAGAAAATGTGCTAATATTGTTGGAGTAGAGTAGGGGAGAAGTAGTCAAGGTTTTCTACCGGAGTTTTGGAAGAATTTGACGTGAAAGAATTAACTAAGATGGGAATACATAAAGGAGGAGTTTTGGAGAGAATATGAGGAATTCAGATTTGGACATTTACATCAGTTTCTGGGGCTGTTGTAACAGAGTCACAAATGATGTGGATTCAATAACACAAATTTTTGTCTCACAGTTCTGGAGGCTGGAAGTTCAAAATTAAGGAGACAGCAGGGTTGGTTCCTTCTGAGGTTGTGAGGGAAGGATCTCTTCCAGATCTTTCTCTTTGGTTTATACATACTGTCTTTTGCCCATATCTTTTCACACTGTCTTCCTTCCTTGAGTGTCTCTGTCCAAATTTTCCCCTTAAATAAGGACACCAACCACACTGGAATAGAGTCCACTCCAATGACTTCAGTTCAACTTGATTATCTCTGAAAATGCTTTACTCTCCAAACAAGGTCACATTTTGAGGAACTAGAGGTTAGAATTTCAACATATTGTAGGGGTGGAGGGGACACAATTCAGTCTATAACAGACTTGGCAAGATCAGGTTGACAAAATGCTATATTATCTGTCCACAGCAGGTTAAATGTTAAAATTATAGTGACATATTATAAATTCTAGAAATAGAATGTCCCAAATAATGTTAAATGCCTTTATTGAGTTCAGGATTTGTCATTCTTTTTGTCTGGTTGGTTGGTTTTAAACTTCACATGCTTTTTAATATACTGGATTAAATATATTAGAAAATGTTATCTGAGGAATTCTTTAGCTGTAATTCACAGTTTATTAAGTTTTTTTTTAATAATAGCATTTATAATCTTCCCTGACAAGAAGTATGAAGGCAGACAGATATAGGATCAAATAATTCAACCACTCAATTATGTCACCACAAACCTTAGGCTGAGCAGTTTCACTTCTACCATTCACAGAGCATTTCTACCATCCTATGACTATCCCCTTTTCACCCCAAGATGGCTGCCACAGCTCCAGGTAATATATCCCTACACAGCCATGGCCAAAGAGAAAGAGATTCTTTTTCATTATAGATTTAAATCTTTTCCAGAAAACTTATACTCACAAACTATTGCAGACTTGTTTTCAGAGACTTGGGATTCTATCATGTTCTATATTCAAGGGAGACAAGGAACTAAGCATCTTGTAGTTTCCATTTTTAAGGGAAAGAAACATTGATTGCCTTTAAATTGCAACAAAAATGGGAAAGACACTGTCTTCCACAATAAGTCTTAAATAAATATCTAATGGGTGAATGNGGAGACAAGGAACTAAGCATCTTGTAGTTTCCATTTTTAAGGGAAAGAAACATTGGTTGCCTTTAAATTGCAATAAAAATGGGAAGGACACTGTTTTCCACAATAAGTCTTAAATAAATATCTAATGGGTGAATGGTAGACAGTCATGGTTATTGAAGAGCAGTGAGGTCAGTGATTACCCACTATTTTCTTCCTGTGTGCATATTGTCTTAAGTAAACTCTAGACTCCATAGGATATCACCTGTGATAGTAGATATTTGACTTTATAATTCCCAACTAAAGAGTAGCATAAGCACTACCACCAATTTGCTTTACTTGGATTCCCAATTTAGAATTTCTGAAAAAAAAATAGCATAGGTAGAGAATCAACAATGAGGCAAGACATTATACAACAAATAGAAAATTTGACAAGAATCAGTAGAGTACTATGATGATTTTAATTACACTATCATGTGATAAATCATTGTTAGTCAATAGGGAATACCACAAACAATCGTTGAAAATTTTACGAGAAGGGGAACTTCTGTACAATATGAGAGTTGTAAGATTAAACTGGTGGTACTATAAGAAGTCTTCCAAGCAAAAAAGCAGATTAATGGACTCAAGGACCTCTTAAGTTTTACTGAATGTTTTGTCTATGCCGCTTAGTACTGATTCATCTTCTTAATAGTGTTACTGATTTAACTGTTTAATATGTGTACAATTTCTTTTTCTATTGTGTAAAAAACTCTTTGAGGATAAAGGGTGTATCTTTTACAGCAGCATCTCAACTAGAGGTGATGTTGTGCCTCCAGGAGACATTTAGAGAAGACTGGAGACCTGCCTCTTGAGAAATCTGTATGTAGGTCAGGAAGCTTTTGAACTGTGGTGTTGGAGAAGACTCTTGAGAGTCCCTTGGACTGCAAGGAGATCCAACCAGTCCATCCTAAAGGAGATCAGTCCTGGGATTTCTTTGGAGGGAATGATGCTAAAGCTGAAACTCCAGTACTTTGGTCACCTCATGCAAAGAGTTGACTCATTGGAAAAGACTCTGATGCTGGGAGGGATTGGGGGCAGGAGGAGAAGGGGACGACAGAGGATGAGATGGCTGGATGGCATCACTGATTCAATGGACGTGAGTCTGAGAGAACTTGGAGAGTTGGTGCTGGACAGGGAGGCCTGGCATGCTGCAATTCATGGGGCCAGAAGGAGTTGGACACGACTGAGAGCCTGAACTGAACTGAACTGAACTGGAGACATGTTAGTTGTCACAAGTCAGGCTGATGGCTTGTAGTGGGTAGAGTCCAAAAACATTGATAAATCATCTCCAAAGCAATGGATAGTTCCCTCCACCATCATCAACAGAAAGATGTCTGAACCATAAGTAATGTTGACGTTAAGAGACCATACTTCTACAGATGGTCCTCAAAATTCCTTATTTAATGCAATAGACATTTGAATTGTGCCAATTCTTATAACTAAGAATTCAGCTGTGACCAACCACTAATGTTTTCTTCTAATACCCTGTAATGTGAGCAGCTCAGACTCAACAGATTTCTATATGCATGGACATTTGCATGCTCCCCAAGAATGTGCAGAAGTTGCATGAACTTCTGCATGCAGTTCTAAGCTGACTGTAGATGTTCTGGAAATACTTGCTGAACAGAATTGAAATTAATTTGATGTCCAGACTGATAAAACATCTTTGGGCCCTTGCAACTATCTCTGCTTGCAGTTCAGACTAATTGAAAGGGCTAAAACTGATTGCAAATTTATGCTGTGAAGTTCTAACACAAGTGCTTTTAAACACTGTTAAGTGATTGCAGATGATCCATATATTTCATTTGCAGTGAGAATATCTGAGAGAGGTAACAAAGTAGTTTAAACCAATTTCTACCAACAGTTTGAGGAAATTAGAAAAGACACCAGAAAACTATACTGTGAGACGGAAATGAAATGCGTGGCCTTTCAATGATTAGTCCTGTATGTTCTATGGAAATAGTATTTATTTCCCATTCTGACCAAGAATGGGTCATATATTATTTACTATTATTATGGGAAATATATTATTTCCCATATATCCCATTCTAACCAAGCGCTACTTGGCCGTTTCCAATTTCCAGGGGAAGACATTAAGAAGGATGTGTTGCATGAATAGCTGTTCTGTGTTACACTTTCTGGTAAGTTGTTGCATTTGTTTGCAGTTTTCTTAAATTGTGAAAAATAAAAAGAAGAAAGATACAAGTAGGGCTTTTCTCCATTATGTTCAAGTGTTTGGCCAGAAGCTCCCGTGAGATTCTGTGATAGTTCATCTATAATATGGTACAATTGGATCATCATTATACTTACATGCCATCTGTTCACTTCTCTAATTCTGCTTTTTACCCACTTGTTTCCTTTTCAACTATTTTCATCTCAAGTGATACACATTTGCTAAGAAAAATTCCAAGCATATTGGATGTAGGAGGACTTCTGGACAAGTGGCTTTCAGAGTGTTAAAGATAAAATTTCATTTAACATGCATGCATCTATTTCATTTAGAGCTGGTTTTTGAGGTCCTATATTTGGGAAGTTCATTAAACTGCACATTTCACAGTTTTGCTGTTCTTTTCTCTTTAATGATGTTATTTGGATTCAGGCACACATTCAGGAGAGCTGGAATGAAGCCAGTTTGTGGAATTTGGTATCTGAATTTCTAATCATTTTAGATTATGAATTCTGCATCACACATTACATTCTGCCCCCTGATACACATATATTATCCTTGTAGAGCCAAAACTGATCGTTCTCAACCCATTTTCAAATTAAAATATAAGACCAGATATATGGCTATCTCATCATGCTTTCTAGTGCAAATCCTTCCCACCACTCCCAAGAAAAATGCTATATTTTCTAGTTGAGAGTAGTGTTTCTATTGCATTCAGTAATAATTGAAAAACTCTAGTGTTAAAAACTAATTTCATTGTGCTATTACTTAAAAATTGACAAGGTAACAAGCATGAGTGTAACTAATACAATACATTGTACACTACATGCAGGTACTTACCCTAAACACTTTATGTATGTTCAGTGATTCACACACATAAGAACTTTAAGAGTAAAAATATAAGTATATTGAGGTTCAGTTCCGTTCAGCTCAGTTCAGTCACTCAGTCGTGTCTGACTCTTTGCGACCCCATGAACTGCAGCACACCAGGCCTCCCTGTCCATCACCAACTCTCAGAGCCAATCCAAACTCATATCCATTCAGTTGGTGATACCATCTAACCATCTCATCCTCTGCCATCCCCTTCTTTTGCCCTCAATCATATCCAGCATCAGGGTTTTTTCAAATGAGTAGCTTTCACATCATGTGGGCAAAGTATTGGAGTTTCAGCTTCAACATCAGTCCTTCCAATGAACATCCAGGACTGATCTCCTTTAGGCTGGACTGGTTGGTTCTCCTTGCAGTGCAAGGGACTCAAGATTCTTCTCCAACACCACAGTTCAAAAGCNCTCAGTATAAAACAAAGAACAAAGTTGAATTTTCTGATTTCAAAAGAAAACAAGGCTACAGTTATCAAAACAGTATGGTACTGGCACAAAGACATATATATATAGAGAGAGAGAGACCAAAGGGAAAGGAAAAAGAGCCTAGAAATAAACTCTCACATACCTTGTCAAATGATTTTGATAAGGGTGACAATGTGATTTAATGAGGAAAGAAGAGTCTTTTTAATAAATAGTGTTGGGAAAACTGGATATCCACACATGAAAGAATGAAGCTGGTCAATTATTTTACACTATATGCAACAGTAAACTAAAAATGGTCAAAACTTAAATGTAAAAGCTAAAACTATCAAAAAAGGGATTTTACATTTTACAAAGCTATAAGGCTTAGAAAGAAAGGTAAGGGGAAAGCTTCATATGATTTGATTTCTTGGACATGATACCAAAAGCACAAACAATAAAAATAGATATATTGGATTACATAAAAATTTAAAACTACTCTGCAATCAACCGAGTAAAAAGATAACTTGTGGAATGGAAGAAAATGTTGGGTCCATATATCTGACAACAGGTTAATACCCAGGATTCATAAAGAACTGCACAAGTCAACAAAAATAACCTGCCTTAAAATTGGGAAAAGGACTTGAACAGACATTTCTACAAAGAAAATATACAAATGTCCAACAAGCACATGAAAAGATGCTCATATTACTAATTACTAGCAAAATACAAATCAGAGTGACAATGAAGTATCATCTCATACCCATTAGGATGTCTACTATCAAAAAATAAAAGAGAAAGTAATGAGTTTGGCAAGGATGTACTATTAATAAGAAAGTTAAATGGTTTTAGCCCCTCTGGAAAACAGTGTCAGCCCTTCAAAAAATTGAAAATAGAATTATAAAGTCTAGCAATTTCACTTTCAGGTATATATCCAAACTAACTGAAAGTAGGATCTGGAAGAGAAATTTGTATATTCTTATTCATACAGCTGTAATTCATAATACAACATAAACAAACTGTGAGGATAATAGACTGAGTTAAGGAAACTGGTCACGAAAAGATAAATACTCTTTGATACCATTGATATGATGTGTTTAGAGTAAATAAATTCATGGAAACAGAAACTAGAATGGTGATCTCCAGGGGCTAGAGAGAGGAGAAAGAGGGAGTTGTTTAATAAGTATAGAGTTTCAGTTTTGCAAAATAAGAAACTTTTCAGATTAATTGCACAACAATGCGAACACACTTAACCCTACTAAACAGTATACTCATAAATGGTTAAGGTGGTAAATTTCATGATTTTATTACAATTAGAAAGAGGTTTTAGAGTTAATAAAATACCCTTGGTGCCCCACAAAAGACAGTAACAATGATAGGACTTGTCACAGGGATATAAGAATCAACTGGAAGAGCTCAAATTTGCATCAATCTGAATAACAAAATAAAGTAGTATTAAACTATAACGGAAAGTGTAAAATAAATATTCACGAGTTTATACTGAGGATGAAATGAACATTTCAACATAAACAATGAAATTCTTCTTTGTACTATTGCTAGTTGGTTTTGACAGTTTTGAGATATATTGGTCAGGTGTTTTGTAGATGGTCTCTCACTTGAGATTTATCTGATATTTTTCTCATGATTAGATTAGGGAGATGGATTTGGGGGAATAAAACTGCAGAAGTGAAGTGTCATTCTCAATAAATCATATCAAGGGTACATCCATACTATCAACATGACTTCTGACTGTTGATGTTGACCTAGATCACCAGATTTGAGGTAGTGTTTTCAGGTTCCCCCACTGTAAAATTACTGTTTTCATGTCAGCACAGTCTGTAAAATGCCTGACTAAGAGGTCTCAACATTGTCAACCTCTCAAAAAACAGAGTAAGTCTGAGAAACTCTCCCAGTCAAGAGGAACATAAAGAGACATGAGGACTAAATAGAATGTGGTATCTTGCACAAAATCCTGGGACAGAAATAGGACATGAGATAAAAACTAGGACATTCTGAATAATCTATGCACTTTAGTTAGCAATAATTTATCATTTGGGGTTTAAGTGTAGTAAGTATTCCATACCTGGTATGGGGAAAACAGGAACTCTCTGTACTAACATCACAATAATTTTCTAAATCCAAGAGCAGAGACATTACTTTGCCAACAAAAGTCTGTATAGTCAAAGTCATAGTTTTTCCAGTAGTCATGTATGGATGTGGGAGTTGGACCATAAAGAAAGCTGAGCACTGAAGAATTGATGCTTTTGAACTGTGGGGTTGGAGAAGACTCTTGAGAGTCCCTTGGACTGCAAGGGGATCAAACCAGTCAGTCTTAAAGGAAATCAGTCCTGAATATTCATTGGAAGGACTGATGCTGAAGCTGAAACTCCAATACTTTGGTCACCTGATACATAAAACTGACTCACTGGAAAAGACCCTGATGCTGGGAAAGATTGAAGGTGGGAGAAGAAGAGGACAACAAAGGATGAGATGGTTGAATAGTATCACCAACTCAATGGTCATGAGTTTGAGTAAGATCTGGGAGCTGGTGATGGACAGGGAGGCCTGGCGTGCTGCGGTCCATGGGGCCGCAAAGAGCAAGACAGGAATGAGCGACTAAACTGAACTGAAAACTCTTCTAAATTGAAGCTTGTTAAAAAGCAAAGGAGAAAAAAAATGTAACTGGAATTAAGTAAAAAGGAAAAGGCAAACATCATTATTTGTTTAAGTAATAGTCATTCATCTCAAGCCTTCTCTCCCAACATTTTGCCTACTGATTTTCTCCAAGATTCAGATTTAAGGACAATTAAAATAAAAAAAAAAGAACAAACAAACACAGGATATAAAAGGGAAATTAATATTTTGAAAAAGAAGAAAAGAAAAACAACTAAAATGGAATAATCTGCATTTAAAGATCATGGCAAGAAGATGACTATGTTTAAATCATCTGTGGCCCTGTGTCAAAGCCTCTGTGAGTTTGTAAGTGAGATATACAAAAAGATCACCATTCTCACTATATGGAGCTATTTGATGGAAGTCAGCCTATTCAGCAGCCCTTACACATGATTTCAGCACAAGGAAGAATGGCAAAAGTCAAATTTAAACCTTGAGACTCTGGATAGTCCATGCAGTCAGAACTCTGCGAGAAACATGCTAACATGATGTATTTCCTCCTCTACAGACAGCACACCATACACCTGCTTTCTACAAGCTATAAAGGGATGGACTTTTGCATGAGTTCTAAACCCTCTACTATCTAGTTGTCAATCTTTGGTAGTCCAAAGGGATGTCAAACACTCTAACAACCACCAAAACAATTTCAAGGTCAGCTAATGGTCTGTCAGCGTGCAAAAGCCACAAGGACTGTATCAACTAGCATTTCCCTTCTCCCCATCTCAAGAAACAGCTGCTTTCCCATTTGCCTGGCAGGTTGCCAAAGAAACACAGTTAACATAGAACTGTCAATAATCCATAGTAGCCAGACTTGATAAAGTAATCAGGAGATATCATTTAATCAAGGTCTTTGAAACAGGGGAAAGCAATTGGGATTGCTAATCAGGTAATTGCAGGGGGTATTGCTCAGAAATAATTTGTATTGAACTGGTAGAACAGCGAGTCCAGCCTCCAGTCAGTAGGAAGGATTTTCCATGCTGGTGTCATCCTCACTATGACTGCTAATCTTTGTGCAGTGTGCCAATGAGATAGGAATCCACTCTTCCATGGCACTCAGCTTCCTAAATGTCACATTCCTGGCTTGTGTAAGGCGCAGATATTGACTAGACTGTCCCTGGAGAAAACGGACTTTGCTGAACCTTTGAAGGAAAATACAGACACAATGGATCACATTCAAAGTCATTTACATATTGACCTGATTACATTCAAATATGTGATTATGAATAACATGAGTTTCTATCCCAACAGGGAATTGAACATCCTGTGGATTTTTCTCAGAAATTCCGAGGAAGTGTCTTAAGTAGATTCCTCTTGATTTATAATACATTTTGAACAAGGGTTATCAGGGAATATACAAATTATAAAAAAATACAATAGTAAACACTTCTGAATGAGGCTGTAAAAAGTGATTCACATATTAAGATTTGTATATTTATTTATTATCCCTTTGTTGCTACAAAGATAATTTAAGGTAGCTTCCAATTCTTCATAAAATATAGCCAAGAAAAATAAACTCAATATCAGTCATAACATGAAATAAAATTAACTATTAAAAATATAAAATAAATTAACAGTAGTAATAATTAAGGAAACTCTTCAGAAAGGGAAAAATGTTGAATACTTGCTGTGTACTAGAAAGAGTACTGGTTTTCTTCACTGAATTTTTTCTGGATATTTTACAATAGTTGCTTTTATTCTTCCATTGTCCTAATTTGCCTTTGTTCTATATATTGGCATTATTATAAAGATGGAGCCAGAGACCACTACTTGTTAATTACATATTTTGAGACAAGTTGATTAAAGTTCTGGTTATCTGATTATTTGTTTCCTCCCTGGAAAGTTGTGTTAGAAACAGATGCTGACCTAAAGTTGTGCTGTTTTAGGCTATACAGTGCTTACCACACTGTGTCATAGAATGTAGTAATCACTTAATAAATGCTAGCTATTAATATCTCTTTTTATCTTTTGTCTTATTTCGTCCCAAGCTGTGCTTCAGAAAACTGCAATCTTTCCCTTAAATAAAAGATGGGAATAATTACCAATGCCTGGTTATTTGACAGAAGACAGTTATAGTTCCACAACTTGATATGATCTAGACAGAATTCTATGAATCTGTACAAATACGACAAGGGCACAAATATTTAATGTGTGACTGTCCTTAGCTTTGAACCATCTTTGACCTACCCACTCCATATGTCAAAGAAAATCTTGTTCATCACACCTCTTCCTCCCAGCCCGAATCTTTGCTCTTTAAAAAAGAATTCCATATGATTAGTTTGTGAAATCATGTAATGTATGAGACTAGATGTTAAAGACATTGTAGTGATCATTCTGCAATATGTACAAATAATGAATCATTATGTCGTACACCTGATGTTGAATGTCAGTTGTGCCTCAGTTTTTTAAAATCTATGACAAAATAGACAAAAACATACAATGGAGGAAAAGTCTTTTCAATAAGTAGTGCTGGGAAAACTGAATATCTACATGCAACACAAAAGTAAACTCAAAATGGGCTAAATAACTAAATGCAAGGCCAGATACTATAAAACTCTTAGAGGAAAACATAGGCAGAACACATTAATTGCACCGAGATCTTTTTTGATCTAGCTCCTAGAATAATGAAAATAAAAACAAAAATAAACAAATGAGATCTAATTAAGCTTAAATTGACATAAAACAAATCTTTTTGCAGAAGAAATGTAAATACTCAGTAAATTTACAGAAAGGTATTAAACTATGTTGATAACTGATTAAAGTCTCATTAAATAATTAGCTAATGAAAACTACTTAACAAATCCACATTTATTGATATGAAAAATTCTATATGATATATTAAGTGAATAAAGTCTTTTATTAAACCTTATACATAGTATGATCCCATTGTAGTGTAATTTTAAAATGTTCTTATGAGTAAAATACTCGTATAAAATACACTTACAAGTAGGCACACTAAATCTAAGGGTTTATAACTAAATACTAACATTGGCTATTCATGGGAATCCAGATGATTTCATTTTCTTAATTTTTTTATCTAATAATGTTCAGTTCAGTCGCTCAGTCATGTCCAACTTTTTGCGACACCATGAACCACAGCTCACCAGGCCTCCCTGTCCATCACTACCTCCCAGAATTTACCCAGACTCATTTCCATTGAGTTGGTGATGACATTTAACCACCTCATCCTCTGTCATCNTTTTTTTAATAAGCATGTTCAGTTCAGTCGCTCAGTCATGTCCAACTTTTTGCGACACCATGAACCACAGCTCACCAGGTCTCCCTGTCCATCACTAACTCCCAGAATTTACCCAGACTCATGTCCATTGAGTTGGTGATGACATTTAACCACCTCATCCTCTGTCATCCCCTTCTCCTCCTGCCCTCTATCTTTCCCAGCATCAGGGTCTTTTCAAATGAGTCAGCTCTTCACATCAGGTGGCCAAAGTATTGGAGTTTCAGCTTCAACATCAGTCCTTCCAATGAACACCCAGAACTGATTTCCTTTAGGATGGACTGGTTGGATCTCCTTGCAGTCCAAAGGACTCTCAAGAGTCTTCTCCAACACCACAGCTCAAAAGCATCAATTCTTCAGCGCTCAGCCTGTCTCTTATACACATCTTGAGAGTNTCTCCTTGCAGTCCAAAGGACTCTCAAGAGTCTTCTCCAAATAAGGATGTACTATTCTTATAATCAGAAAACAATATTCATCCTGTAAACTACTAATTAGGGCATCAGACAATATTTGCATTTTATTAGCTTACATTTTGGGAACTCCCCAGGAAGCACAGCAGCGGCAGCAGGAAGCACTAGTTCAATCTCTGAGTTGGGACGTTCTCCTGAAAGAGGGAATGGCAACCCATTCCAGTATTCTTGCCTGGAGAACCCATGGATAGAAGAGCCTGACAGGCTACAGTCCACAGGGTCACAAAGAGTCTGATAGGACTGAAGCAACTTAGCATGCATACACACAACATGTGTTTTAGACCTTGATTTGTTGGGATTTGGTTTTCTCCCACCAATTTATTTGAATTGATGATATATTTGAATTGATTGATATATCATGAGAAACGCTGGACTGAGAGAAACACAAGCTGGAATCAAGAGTGCCAGGAGAAATATCAATAACCTCAGATATGCAGATGACATCACCCTTATGGCAGAAAATGAAGAGGAACTAAAAAGCCTCTTGATGAAAGTGAAAGAGGAGAGTGAAAAAGTTAACTTAAAGCTTAACATTCAGAAAACGAAGATCATGGCATCTGGTCCCATCACTTCATGGGAAATAGATGGGTAAACAGTGTCAGACTATATTTTGGGGGCTCCTAAATCACTGCAGATGGTGACTGCAGCCATGAAATTAAAAGACCCTTCCTTACTCCTTGGAAGAAAAGTTATGACCAACCTAGATAGCATATTCAAAAGCAGAGACGTTACTTTACCGACTAAGGTCCGTCTAGTCAAGGCTATGGTTTTTCCAGTAGTCATGTATGGATGTGAGAGTTGGACTGTGAAGAAGGCTGAGCACTGAAGAATTGATGCTTTTGAACTGTGGTGTTGGAGAAGACTCTTGAGAGTCCCTTGGAATGCAAGGAGATCCAACCAGTCCACTCTGAAGGTGGTCAGCCCTGGGATTTCTTTGGAAGGAATGATGCTGAAGCTGAAACTCCAATACTTTGGCCACCTCATGCGAAGAGTTGACT
>SJYW01030385.1:613885-643501 GCA_006410735.1 Raphicerus campestris | reverse complement strand
CAGGAGAAATATCAATAACCTCAGATATGCAGATGACATCACCCTTATGGCAGAAAATGAAGAGGAACTAAAAAGCCTCTTGATGAAAGTGAAAGAGGAGAGTGAAAAAGTTAACTTAAAGCTTAACATTCAGAAAACGAAGATCATGGCATCTGGTCCCATCACTTCATGGGAAATAGATGGGTAAACAGTGTCAGACTATATTTTGGGGGCTCCTAAATCACTGCAGATGGTGACTGCAGCCATGAAATTAAAAGACCCTTCCTTACTCCTTGGAAGAAAAGTTATGACCAACCTAGATAGCATATTCAAAAGCAGAGACGTTACTTTACCGACTAAGGTCCGTCTAGTCAAGGCTATGGTTTTTCCAGTAGTCATGTATGGATGTGAGAGTTGGACTGTGAAGAAGGCTGAGCACTGAAGAATTGATGCTTTTGAACTGTGGTGTTGGAGAAGACTCTTGAGAGTCCCTTGGACTGCAAGGAGATCCAACCAGTCCACTCTGAAGGTGGTCAGCCCTGGGATTTCTTTGGAAGGAATGATGCTGAAGCTGAAACTCCAATACTTTGGCCACCTCATGCGAAGAGTTGACTCATTGGAAAAGACTCTGATGCTGGGAGGGATTGGGGGCAGGAGGAGAAGGGGACAACAGAGGATGAGATGGCTGATGACTTCACTGACTCAATGGACATGAGTCTGAGTGAACATGGGGAGCTGGTGCTGGACAGGGAGGCCTGGCGTGCTGCGATTCATGGGGTCATAAAGAATTGGACACGACTGAGCAACTGAACTGAACTAATGATATATTCTTTAATTGCTTTAGGGTTTTTAAATCAATCTAAAAGTATTACTCTTATTTTCTTTTTTCATGTTATAAAATTTGTTACTTTATAGAGAGATAAAGAGAAGCTTAATATCTAAAGTTTCCAGTACACTTCTAATAACAGCAGCTTGACTATTCCCCTTTTACTTACACTTATTTTTTTTTAATTTCTCTCACTCTTTTCTTCCCTCCTTTTCAGAAAAAAAGAGGCCACAATCCAATTATACAGGTAACACTGTTCCAAACATTTGCAGTCTCAGTTTTATCTGAGGTTGATCTCATCAGCTTTGTATATTTTATTATTTCTTAAATCATTTTCTAGTGCTAGTCTCAGTAAAATCATATAGCTTTGGCCTATATGGAAACATTCTCTGGACTAGATGATGCAGTTCAGCTTCATTATCTTTCAGATAAAAACACCAAGACCTGGAAGGTTCTCATGAACTGATCTGGATTTGCCAGCTCCTTAGGGCCAGAGCCAGGCATGCCCCTTAGCTATACTGATGCGCACTATAGCTTCCCCTTCCTCATGCAGCTGACCCATGACACTTACCGCAGGAAATGAAATCCTCAGAGGACAGCCATATTTTGTAGATGGGAAAGTTAAAGCCCAAAGCAATAACTAGGAACTAGCTTGCATGCGTGCTAAGTCACTTCAGTCATGTGCAACTCTTTGTGATCTTATGTGCGCACTATAGCCCGCCAGGCTCCTGTGTCTGTGGAATACTCTAAGCAAGAATACTGCAGTGGGTTGCCATACCCTCCTCCAGGGGATCTTCCCGACCCAGAGGCTGAACCCACGTCTTTAGGTCTTTCCTACAGTGGCAGGCAGGTTCTTTACCACTAGTGCCACCTGGGAAGCCCAGTAGCTAGCTTAGAGGCAGTTTGTTGTCAGAGATGAGAAGAGAGATGTCACTTTCTTTTCTCACCAAACTCACAGAGAAGTTCTGTATGAATCGGAGATAAGGTTTAGTATGGTGCAGTGGAGCCAACATATGTTTGCTGAAACACTGGTTCCTGTGACAAATGACTTTGGAAAATTCTGAAAACTCTGTGCTGCCCTCTGCACAGAGCTCACTGGTGCTGCAAATTAAAGCTCTGAGAAGTCCTGCCACAAATGATCCAATTATATATTATATGACTCAAAATTGCCCAAGAGCGTGTGACCATGGAACTTTCTGTCTCATAAAAACTGTTATTATATTGTAGACATAGTGTTCCGCTAAACATCTTATGATATTTTTTGGTTGAGAACAGAGTGATATGCATACATGCTCAGTGTCTGACTGTTTGGGACCCCATGGACTGTAGCCCACTGGGCTCCTCTGTCCATGGAATTTTCCTAGCAAGCATACTGTTGTGGGTAGCCATTTCCTCCTCCAAGGGATCTTTCCAACTCAGGGATCACACCCACATCCCCTGCATCTCCTGCACTGGCAGGAGAATTCTTTACCACTGAGCCACCTGAGAAGAGAAGCTGCCAGTCTCTGCATAGGTGCCCCTGGGCATAAAATTTAATTTTCTTCCCTGTAGTCATCTGAACCCAGATAGTAGAGAGCAAAATGGAATTGGAGATGGTGCATGGCCATTCTATCACATTCCATTGACTGGAACTCATGAACATGGCCATACCTGACTGCAAGGGAGTTCGGAAAACATGATCTTCATGTCTTTCTAAGAAGAGAATATGGATCTTAGGAGCAGGAAGTCATCCGTAACCATCTCTGAGTAGAATTAGTGCCCCATCAGATTGTGAGTTCTTGTGGTAAGGTAACCCAGAGTATCCTAACTGCACTTATCATGGGGCCTGGGAGATGATAGATATGAGACTTGAAATATTACACTAGAGCTCAGAAACAAGGCTCTGAACTTTTTTTTTAAATTTTTATTGGAGTATAGTTGAATTACCAAGTGCAGTGGCTCTTTAATTCTAATCCATGAAAATGCAGGTTGTTTAATCTTTCTGAGTTTCAGTTTCTATAGATGTAAAAAGTGATGATAATAACTACTTTTCCTACTTAATAGAACCTATTAAGTAGGAGATCAAATTAGATGTGTATGTAATAGCTTTATAACTGTAAAGCAATTGTAAAGAAATTGTTATGCAATCATACTTTTCATAATGGAGGTAATATTTTCTAGCCACATTAGTAGATGTTTGACCCTATGAACTTATCTTTGAGAACTAAATTATGGAAGGGTATTTTATGTGTATCACTTTAGCAATCAGCTGGCAAAGCTTGAGCTAAGCTTCTTATATTATAGTTGGCGTTTTGAGAACGTGATAGGGTTTGTCAAGAGGATGAAATGTGCTAAGCCACATGAAGTCCTTAGAACACCTGCAATAGTAACTGGTGAATAATTACTACCGTTATTAGGAGACCTAACATGTGGAAAATGATTTGCCCTAAATGCAAAGCTAAGCAGTTTATATATTATTTCATTATCGTAACTCTACAATGTAGGTATTATTATCTCATTTTATAAATTAGGATAATTTTCCCCTTTTATTTCCTTCTGTGGTGTCAACATTCATTCATGTTCTGAAAGTCAGATATGAAATGATACCTATGAAGCCACATCTTCCATCAAAGGACATCTCTTATCATTCCTGAAGCCATTTAACAAGAGCTGACTAAACATGTTATAAATGTTACAACAACTTGCTTCAGGAAAGTTGATACTGCTCTTTGCAAAGCTTTCCTTTATTAGTCCAAGATTAGTCATTAGTGAAACCCAGGTTGCCTCCTCACAGCATCCTTGTGACAAATAAACTTTATTTCTTTACTCTGACATTGCTTGTAAGCAAATATTTTTCAGAAATCAGCAACCAATCTATGTAAACCCACCTGGATTCCATAAAGATATATTACCTTCCTGTATTCTTTACATTTCAGGTTATGATGAAAACAATTTAATAGGTGATCACCATGGGTGATTTCTCCATTACTTTGTCTATTCAAAATTCTTTATTTTATCTTTGGTTTCCTGGAGCAACTGAGAGAGGGCACAGAACACTTAAAAAGGTATCAAGTAGCTGGAGGAGTCTGAAACCTTGGCTGATGAAAGCGTGTTCCTGGGCTTCTGAGTTAGTGACTGGTTTTGCGTTCAACACGCGAAAGTCAGGGAGTAACAGTGATTTTCCTTCTGCCTAATTTGTTGGCACAAAAAACAAAGAGTACTGAATAAACACTATTAAATATTAAAAATAAACAGACACATGTATTTTATATGCCCAACACAAATAAGAGGCCACAACACGATACATGAACTCGGCAATGTGAGAAACTGGCAGTGGGTGCTCAGAGTAGGAAATGCTTGCTTCTGATTGAAACATAAGGGAGTGTTTGCTCATTCCTCCTGGGACATCTGCCCTGAGCCCTGCCATTTGAATAAATTTTACTAAGCAGAAAATCCAGGAAAGACATTTCAGGGTGGTATCACTCTGAGTAAAACAAACAAAGTGCCTACTGCAATTGAATATGGGTAGAAATAGAGATAGAAAATTAAAAGGGAGGAAAAACTTTAGGATGCTAAATAGGAAAAGTAGTCTCAGAAAAGATTGTTATAAACAATATGAGTTAGTTCCTTAGATGGTAACTTTAAATCTCTTGATAAATCTAAAGCCTAAGATACCTATCAAATGATAGATTACCTTTATGCTGCCTACATAGCCCTCTCCTACAATATTGTGCATGTATCTAGCTTAAACTTTACCTTCCGCACATTATTAAGTTCGCATATACAATTTTTTGGCCCTTCTGTAGGGCATGTGAGATCTTAGTTCCCCAACCAAGACTTGAATTCATGCTCCCTGCAGTGAAAGTGCTGAGTCAACCGCTGGACTGCCGAAGTCCCCCAGCTCGTTATTAAAGTGTCAATGTAAATACTTCACCTAGGGAAAAAAAATCATCATATAGGAGACCAGGTAAGGATCTCAGGAGCTCTTGAGAAGGGCTCTTAAAGGATACCATAGGTAAGATGTGCATGAACTAAGTTCAGCTGCTTGGAAAGAAGAATGGTCCTTGATCAATACATGTAAGACTCAATGCAAAAGAGGGAAGCTGATGCTGGCAGCTCCTCTAGAGGGTCCCCCAGAGAGGTAGGACATGGCGAGGAAGGGAGGACATGTGCGCAGCTGTGAAATGAAGAGTGTATACATGGGGAGCCAGATCCATGGACTTGTANCATGTAAGACTCAATGCAAAAGAGGGAAGCTGATGCTGGCAGCTCCTCTAGAGGGTCCCCCAGAGAGGTAGGACATGGCGAGGAAGGGAGGACATGTGCGCAGCTGTGAAATGAAGAGTGTATACATGGGGAGCCAGATCCATGGACTTGTACTGACTAACTACTGGATATGCTTCTTATCAACAACCTCATCTGAAAGATCTCTAGCCTAGAAATAACAGCACAACCTTTTAAGTNTCTGTCTCAACTGTGTAAATATCATTATTTGGAGTGGAATTTAAAGATCGCCAATTGTGCTCTCACTCTGTTTTCCAACAAAGGCTCTAGGGAGCCGGATCCACAGTAGCCTCTTGTCAGTGGTCTGCTGGCATGCCCAGCAGTGGCAGCCTGGCATGTCACCATCAAAGACATCCAGAATTTGAGACCTAGAAGGGCTTGAGGAGAAGTGAGAGCTTACAAAAGTGGAATGCTCAGCCCACATCATGTCATTGTTCAGTGGTTCACTCATGTCCAACTCTTTGCAATCCCATGGACTGCAGCATGCCAGGCTTCCCTGTCTTTTTCCATTTCGCAGAGCTTGCTCAAACTCATGTACATTGAGCCAGTGATACTTTTCAACCGTCTTATCCTCTGTCATCCTCTTTTTTCTTCCTGCTTGCGATCTTCCCCAGTATCAGAGTCTTTTCTAATGAGTCAGCTCCTCGCATCAGGTGGCCAAAGTATTGGATCTTCAGCTTCAGCATCAGACTTTCCAATGAATATTCAGGATTGATATCCTTTAGGATTGACTGGTTTGATATCCTTGCATTCCAAGGGACTCTCAAGAGTCTTCTCCAACACCACAGTTCAAAAGCATCAATACTTCAGAGCTCAACTTTCTTTACGGTCCAACTCTCACATCCATATATAACTACTGGAAAAACCATAGCTTTGACTAGACAGACCTTTGTCAGTAATGTCTCTGCTTTTTAATATGCTGTCTAGGTTTGTCATAGCTTTTCTTCCAAGGAGCAAGCATCTTTTAATTTCACGGCTGCAGTCACCATCTGCAGTGATTTTGGAGCCCAAGAAAAGAAAGTCTGTCACTGTTTCAGTTGTTACCCATCCCAGTGATGGGACCAGATGCAATGATCTGTTTTTTGAAGGTGAGTTTTAAGCGAGGTTTTCACTCTCTTCTTACACCTTCATCAAGAGATTTTTTTAGTTCCTCTTCCCTTTCTACCATAAGAGTGGTATCATCTGCATATCTGAGGTTATTGATATTTCTCCCGGCAATCTTAATTCTGATTTGTGCTTCATCCAGCCACACATTTCGCATGATGTACTCTGCATTAAGTTAAATAAGTAGGGTGGCAACATACGTACTCCTTTCCCAATCCGGAACCAGTCTGTTGTTCCATGTCCAGTTCTAACTATTGATTCTTGACCTGCATACAGATTTCTCAGGAGACAGGCCAAGTGGTCTGGTATTACCATCTCTTTAAGAGTTTTCCACAGTTTGCTGTAATTCACACAGTCAAAGGCTTTAGCATAGTCAATGAAGCAGAAGTAGATGTTTTTCTGGAATTCTCTTGCTTTTTCTATAATTCAGTGGATGTTGACAATTTGATCTCTGGTTCCTCTGCCTTTTTTAAAACCAGCTTGAACATCTGGAAGTTTTCAGTTCACATACTGTGGAAGGCTAGCTTGGAGAACTTTGAGCATTACTTTGCTAGTGTGTGAAATGATTGCAATTGTGTAGTAGTTTTAATATTCTTTGGCATTTCTTTTCTTTGGGATTGGAATGAAAACTGACCTTCTCCAGTCCTGTGACCACTGCTGAGTTTTCCATATTCATTGGCATATTGAGTACAGAATTTTAACAGCATCATCTTTTAGGATTTTCAATAGCTCTGCTGGANATTTCTTTTCTTTGGGATTGGAATGAAAACTGACCTTCTCCAGTCCTGTGACCACTGCTGAGTTTTCCATATTCATTGGCATATTGAGTACAGAATTTTAACAGCATCATCTTTTAGGATTTTCAATAGCTCAGCTGGAATTCCTACACCTCTACTAGCTTTGTTCATAGTGATACTTCTTAGACCCATTTGATCTCACATTCCAGGATGTCTGGCTCCAGGTGAGTGATCACACCATCATGGTTATCTGGGTCATGAAAATCTCATTTTATAGTTCTGTGTAAATGCCACCTCTTCTTAATATCTTCTGCTTTTGTTAGGTCCACACTGTTTCTGTTCTTTATTGTGCTCATCTGTGCATGAAAAGTTCCCTTGGTATCTCTAATTTTCTTGAAGAGANGAATTCCTACACCTCTACTAGCTTTGTTCATAGTGATACTTCTTAGACCCATTTGATCTCACATTCCAGGATGTCTGGCTCTAGGTGAGTGATCACACCATCATGGTTATCTGGGTCATGAAGATCTCATTTTATAGTTCTGTGTAAATGCCACCTCTTCTTAATATCTTCTGCTTTTGTTAGGGCCACACTGTTTCTGTTCTTTATTGTGCCCATCTGTGCATGAAAAGTTCCCTTGGTATCTCTAATTTTCTTGAAGAGATCTCTAGTCTTTCCCATTCTATCGTTTTCCTCTATATATTTGCATCAAACAGTTAAAAAGGCTTTCTTATCTCTCCTTGCTATTCTGCATTCAGATGGATATATTTTTCCTTTTCTCTTTTGCCTTTCTCTTCTCTTTTTTGCTCAGCTATTTTTACAGCCTCCTCAGACAACCCTTTTGCCTTTTTGCATTTGTTTTTCTTGGATATGGTTTTGACTATCATCTCCTATACAAAATTATGAACCTCCATCCATAGTTCTTCAAGTACTCTATCAGATCTAATCCCTTGAACTGACTTGTCATTTCCACTGTTAAATTGTAAGGGATTTGATTTAGGTCATACCTGAATGACCTAGTGGTTTTCCCCTACTTTTTTCAATTTAAGTCTGAATTTGGCAATAAAGAGTTAATGATCTGAGCCACAGTCAGCTCCTGGTCTTGTTTTTGCTGACTGTATAGAGCTTCTCCATCTTAACCGGCAAAGAACATAGTCAATCTGATTTTGGTATCAACCATCTGGTGATGTCCATGCATAGAGTCATCTCTTGTGTTGTTGAAAGAGAGTGTTTTCAAATATCAGTGTGTTCTCTAGGCAAAACTCTGTTAGCCTTTGCCCTACTTCATTTTGTACTCCAAAGCCAAACTTGCCTTGGAGTTTGTTACTTGCTACTCTCGATATCTTTTGACTTCTTACTTTTTCATTTCAGCCCACTCCACGGTTTCTCACAATTTTTCAGTCTTCTTTATTCCACTCCCCTCAGGGTTCTGCACATTCTTATCCTCTCATAAGGAAGCACACTTTGGCAGGCAGGGATTAAAAAATAGACAAGTCTTAGAGATTCCTGATCTCCATGAAATATAAGGAAGAGAAACATTATGAATTCTGGGTGCAGAATATCTATTAATATACAACCCTTGGACTATATGTTTCAACAGAGACAGAAGAATCAATATAAAATCACTAATAAATAAATACTCAGTGTGCCTGTTTGATTCACAGTTTTATAACAACTGTAAATGTAAGCACAAATGTGAATTTACATAACATCTTTATCCTTCAGTTGCCAGTAATAGCATATAATTCCATTTATTTCAGCAAGGTGAACTGAATACAAAAATTCCCACATTTCCTATATTATTTTGTTTCTTTCTAAAAGTGCTTTTTTTAACAATGGAAATAAATAATTGAATTCAAGTTCTTCTGGCAGAAAAAAGTATTACAAACAAAACATTTATATTCATATGACTGATAAACAACTGTTTTTACATATCAACATTGATATAAAGTGAAAGAATTCAAAGTACCTTTTTTATCATCTTTAAACAATAAAAGGTTAAGAGGTCTACAAACTGTTTAAATTTTAAAATCCTATTTCATTTACAAATAAGAAAGATATCTGGTTCTAAGATGGCAATTTGAATGCCATTGCTCATATATTTAGCTCTCCAAAACACCACAAGTATGCTCCAAAACATAAGCATATGTTCGTATTGCAATATAAGTATGAACTAAGATGGAATTTTCCTATTACCTTTTTAAATGTTATGCCAATGCAGATATCATAATGGAAGAGACTGGTTACCTTAAAAATAAAAGTTTTATAGTTAAAAAAAATACCAGATAGAAAGTCAAAAATCAAATGACTCACTAGAAAAGCATTGGCAACATATGATAGGATGTTGATATTATTAATATACAATTAATTCTTACATATCAGGAAGAAAAACACCTTAGAAATCACAATATAAAAATAGGATAATAAGATGAAAAGGCAATTCACCAAAGGAGGGCAAATGATCGACAGATTCTGGAAAAGATGTTTATACTCACTGATCACTGATAGTAAAGAAGAAAAGCAAATTAAAGTCCAGATTAGCAAACATGTAAAATAATGATATTACACAATTAGCGAACATGTGGGGAATTAGTTATTTTCACATCTTCTTGGTACAAGTGTAAAGTTTCTATATTCACGAAGAGCACTTTAGAAATATGAAACAAAATCTTATCTATCCACATTGACACAAAAAATTTCACTTGAAGGAATCTATCCTTAAATAATTAATATTAATTCAAGAATATTAATTCAAGAATGTTCAGTAAGGTATTGTTGAGTACATCATAAGAAACAATATAAATATCCATTGATAGTGATCTAGTTAGTAATTATGACACTATATAATGATACACTGGTGTAATATGTAGCCATTTTAAATGTCATTAATATTAAGTATCAAAACAGGCCTTTCTGTCCAATCATAATGCTATTAAGAAAAGTTTGGCATTGCTTTTTAGATTTAGGAACTAAAACTTCTACTTACTAAAAATATCAAATATCATTTCTTTCACCAGGGCATCTTCCTGGACTTTCATAAAGTCTCAAGGACTTTAAAGAACGTTGAGAGAAAATCATCACAATTCAATTGACATTTTTTTCTATTATAGTCCAACCTTGAATACATATGCATAGTTATTTGCATATGTCATTTGTATTCATTTCTAAAATATCTAATTTTAAACATATTTACTTATCTTTGAGGCTAAGGGAAGATTTTTAAAGGATGTTTAATTTATTGCTTGTGTATAGTGAAATTTGGCTTTTATTTCTCAGGACCGCTAATGATAGTGTTGCACTTTGCATCTGAAAGTAATACTGCTAATCTTCCCTATCAAATTTTACCCCTAGGAAAGGGAAATCACCATGGATGCTATTTCTACTTGTAGATTAATGTTGATTTACTCACATTTTCTTAAATATGTGCATACATACATAAGTAGGCAAATANGTTTCTGTTCTTTATTGTGCTCATCTGTGCATGAAAAGTTCCCTTGGTATCTCTAATTTTCTTGAAGAGATCGCTAGTCTTTCCCATTCTATCGTTTTCCTCTATATATTTGCATCAAACAGTTAAAAAGGCTTTCTTATCTCTCCTTGCTATTCTGCATTCAGATGGATATATTTTTCCTTTTCTCTTTTGCCTTTCTCTTCTCTTTTTTGCTCAGCTATTTTTACAGCCTCCTCAGACAACCCTTTTGCCTTTTTGCATTTGTTTTTCTTGGATATGGTTTTGACTATCATCTCCTATACAAAATTATGAACCTCCATCCATAGTTCTTCAAGTACTCTATCAGATCTAATCCCTTGAACTGACTTGTCATTTCCACTGTTAAATTGTAAGGGATTTGATTTAGGTCATACCTGAATGACCTAGTGGTTTTCCCCTACTTTTTTCAATTTAAGTCTGAATTTGGCAATAAAGAGTTAATGATCTGAGCCACAGTCAGCTCCTGGTCTTGTTTTTGCTGACTGTATAGAGCTTCTCCATCTTAACCGGCAAAGAACATAGTCAATCTGATTTTGGTATCAACCATCTGGTGATGTCCATGCATAGAGTCATCTCTTGTGTTGTTGGAAGACAGTGTTTTCAAATATCAGTGTGTTCTCTAGGCAAAATTCTGTTAGCCTTTGCCCTACTTCATTTTGTACTCCAAGGCCAAACTTGCCTTGGAGTTTGTTACTTGCTACTCTCGATATCTTTTGACTTCTTACTTTTTCATTTCAGCCCACTCCACGGTTTCTCACAATTTTTCAGTCTTCTTTATTCCACTCCCCTCAGGGTTCTGCACATTCTTATCCTCTCATAAGGAAGCACACTTTGGCAGGCAGGGATTAAAAAATAGACAAGCCTTAGAGATTCCTGATCTCCATGAAATATAAGGAAGAGAAACATTATGAATTCTGGGTGCAGAATATCTATTAATATACAACCCTTGGACTATATGTTTCAACAGAGACAGAAGAATCAATATAAAATCACTAATAAATAAATACTCAGTGTGCCTGTTTGATTCAGTTTTATAACAACTGTAAATGTAAGCACAAATGTGAATTTACGTAACACCTTTATCCTGCAGTTGCCAGTAATAACATATAATTCCATTTATTTCAGCAAGGTGAACTGAATACAAAAATTCCCACATTTCCTATATTATTTTGTTTCTTTCTAAAAGTGCTATTTTTAACAATGGAAATAAATAATTGAATTCAAGTTCTTCTGGCAGAAAAAAGTATTACAAACAAAACATTTATATTCATATGACTGATAAACAACTGTTTTTACATATCAACATTGATATAAAGTGAAAGAATTCAAAGTACCTTTTTTATCATCTTTAAACAATAAAAGGTTAAGAGGTCTACAAACTGTTTAAATTTTAAAATCCTATTTCATTTACAAATAAGAAAGATATCTGGTTCTAAGATGGCAATTTGAATGCCATTGCTCATATATTTAGCTCTCCAAAACACCACAAGTATGCTCCAAAACATAAGCATATGTTCGTATTGCAACATAAGTATGAACTAAGATGGAATTTTCCTATTACCTTTTTAAATGTTATGCCAATGCAGATATCATAATGGAAGAGACTGGTTACCTTAAAAATAAAAGTTTTATAGTTAAAAAAAATACCAGATAGAAAGTCAAAAATCAAATGACTCACTAGAAAAGCATTGGCAACATATGATAGGATGTTGATATTATTAATATACAATTAATTCTTACATATCAGGAAGAAAAACACCTTAGAAATCACAATATAAAAATAGGATAATAAGATGAAAAGGCAATTCACCAAAGGAGGGCAAATGATCGACAGATTCTGGAAAAGATGTTTATACTCACTGATCACTGATAGTAAAGAAGAAAAGCAAATTAAAGTCCAGATTAGCAAAAATGTAAAATAATGATATTACACAATTAGCGAACATGTGGGGAATTAGTTATTTTCACATCTTCTTGGTACAAGTGTAAAGTTTCTATATTCACGAAGAGCACTTTAGAAATATGAAACAAAATCTTATCTATCCACATTGACACAAAAAATTTCACTTGAAGGAATCTATCCTTAAATAATTAATATTAATTCAAGAATATTAATTCAAGAATGTTCAGTAAGGTATTGTTGAGTACATCATAAGAAACAATATAAATATCCATTGATAGTGATCTAGTTAGTAATTATGACACTATATAATGATACACTGGTGTAATATGTAGCCATTTTAAATGTCATTAATATTAAGTATCAAAACAGGCCTTTCTGTCCAATCATAATGCTATTAAGAAAAGTTTGGCATTGCTTTTTAGATTTAGGAACTAAAACTTCTACTTACTAAAAATATCAAATATCATTTCTTTCACCAGGGCATCTTCCTGGACTTTCATAAAGTCTCAAGGACTTTAAAGAACGTTGAGAGAAAATCATCACAATTCAATTGACATTTTTTTCTATTATAGTCCAACCTTGAATACATGTGCATAGTTATTTGCATATGTCATTTGTATTCATTTCTAAAATATCTTATTTTAAATATATTTACTTATCTTTGAGGCTAAGGGAAGATTTTTAAAGGATGTTTAATTTACTGCTTGTGTATAGTGAAATTTGGCTTTTATTTCTCAGGACCGCTAACGATAGTGTTGCGCTTTGCATCTGAAAGTAATACTGCTAATCTTCCCTATCAAATTTTACCCCTAGGAAAGGGAAATCACCATGGATGCTATTTCTACTTGTAGATTAATGTTGATTTACTCACATTTTCTTAAATATGTGCATACATACATAAGTAGGCAAATAGAATATAATTAGGTGATGCATATTATGCAAAATAAGCAAAGGGTGTAGGGACTCAACGATGTGTGAGAGCAATATTACAAAAGACTGGTTGGTATATTCGCTTATTTTGAAACAGAAAGCCTAAAAGCAAAAATATCCGATAGTAACATACATGCCCAGAGCTCATAGTTTGGTTTCTTACCCAGTCTTTAATAAAAGGGACCAAGACTCCTTAGAGAAATAGCTGACTCCAAAGCTGGAGCCAGGAAGAGAGGAGATAAGCCTGCAGCACACTATTGTGCCAGAAATGTTCAACATTCTAACACACATACACACACAAGTGATGGACTTGTTTCAAAGAGATATAGGAGCTAACTGAAAGCTCCCAGTGGCCAAAGCTGGAACAGTTTGAGCAATAAATAAGTAATACAGTATTGGATTATAAGTCATAGTACAAAATACATAATAATGAGTCAGCTCTGATGATCAAATAAATAAAAACATAGGCAATTTCCTGTGCAGAGTTCCAAATAATTTATGTAGATACTCTGTCCTTGGAAATCCCTGATAGCTCAGTGACAAAGAAAGAATTCACCTGCAGTGCAGGAGACGCAGGAGATAAGAGTTCAATCCCAGGGTTGGGAAGACCCCCTGGAGAAAGAAGTGGCAACCCACTCCAGTATTCTTGCTTGAAAAATCCCATGGACAGAGGAGCCTGGCAGGCTACCATCAATGCCATCACAAAGAGCTGGACAAATGAGCAGGCACGCACTCTTTCCTTAAGCAGATAGAGCATACCTCTTAACTTCTTCATTGTAAACTGAGCTTAATGACATTCCTTTGAAGAATTCTCTGTGGAAAGCAAGAAGAAAAGAGTAATTCTACATTGGAGAAACCTGACAAACATAACTTCAACCAAGTCATGTTGATAGTATGTATCGTGGCATAATGTGATGAAAATGAAACTTTACCTTTGTGGTTTTCATCCCTGAAACATATTAATCCAGCCTAATTATGAGAACCACAGAAGAAAATATCTTAACTGAGAGACCTTCTACAGAAAATCTAACCAGTATGCCTTGAAACTGTTAATGTCATCCAAAAGAAGGACAGTCTGAGAAACTGATAGTCCAGGAGAACCTAAAGAAACACGAAGGTTAGATGTAATGTAGTGTCATGGAGAAGATTTTAGAACAGAAAAAGAACCTTGGTAAAAATTTAAAAATCTGAATAAAGTGTGGACTTCAGTGAATAATAATGTATCAATATTGGTTTGTTTCTTGTGACAAATGTACCATACTAACGTGAAAAATTGGAGAACTTGGGGATGAAGTAGATGGGAACTTTGTACTATCTTTGCAACTTCNCTATTCCTGGAGAAGTCTGACAGAAAACAACAAAGTCTATCAAGCAATTTTCCTTCAATTAAAAAATTAATTAATTTAAAAAATATTCCTGGAGGAGAACATGGCAACCCACTCCATTATTCTTGCCTGGAGAATCCCATGGACAAAGGAGCCTGGTGGGCAGCAGTTCATAAGGTCACAAAGATTTGGACACAACTGAAGCAACTGTGTGTGCGCACACACACATTAATAATATTGTGCTAGTAATAGGGCACATAACTGATTGACTCAGTTCAACTTGGCACCTAAAGTCCAGCATGGCCATAGAAAGTTAATGAGTGTCTTGTGAAGAGTGTAGCCTTAAGGACAAAAGAAGTGCAAGAAACTCCAGCTCTGTCTAGGTCATTCCAACCGTCTTCCCTCCTGTGCTTCCTGCAGTCTGACCTCTGAAAAGGATGCTGGTGGCTTAGCCTTTATATTCTGTTCAAGCCTCAGCCTCTCTATAGACACTGCCAATGAGGACTCCATGTTCCAGACAATTAAGGGCTGAGAACACATCAAAACAATCTACTTTACAACCTAGCCTATCAACACCAAAGACATCTCCATGACTATTACCCTAGACTTGTCACTCATACTAATCCATCACACCATCCTGTCCTCTATAATCCCCTCCCCTCTCTCTCCTTAAAAAAAAAAAAAAGAATGAATGGATGTGAGAAAACAAAGGTGCTTCAATGTGCTTTAATATAGCTCTTTTAAAGATGACCCCCGTGGTCAGCAGCAGGTTTTATTCACCTTTTCAGTGATACAGGCTAAATGCAATTTATGTTCATGCTGAGATCACTGGAATGTAAATTATTTTCAAATACATCTTAAAATAGAGAAAGGTCTGTCCTTCATATTGGAAAATGACACCAATTATGGTTACCCTCAAGGCTGTGTGGTAAAATTATTTTATAACACTTGCTACAGTTTTGTTTAAATAGCCTTTAACCGTTATGTTCTTGTAGGAAGTAAAATGTGTTCAGTATAGGCCTTTTCATGGAAATTTGTTTGCCTCCAAACCAAATTTGTAAAATGTACCAGTAAGAGNCACTTGCTACAGTTTTGTTTAAATAGCCTTTAACCGTTATGTTCTTGTAGGAAGTAAAATGTGTTCAGTATAGGCCTTTTCATGGAAATTTGTTTGCCTCCAAACCAAATTTGTAAAATGTACCAGTAAGAGTGCTGACTGAAAACACTCACTCAAGGAGTCCCCATAGAAAGGGAAGGAAATTCAGAGAATTAACCACTGATCTGTAGCGCATGTGCGTGTGCGTGTGCGTGTGCGTGTGCGTGTGTGTGTGTGTGTGTGTGTGTGTGTTTGCTTTATTTTGTGTTGTTTTGTTTTTGGTGAATCCCTTAGTTACTTCATGCATTAGGTGAGTCACACTTCAGGTGTGATTGGTTAACACCATGTGGCCTTATGCAAAGACACTTCCTCATAGCTAGCTTCTGAAAGCTTGCCTACCTTCAGTCGAGCATCTCTGGTGGCTCAGATAGTAAGCAATCTGTTTGCAATGTGGGAGACTTGGGTTTGATCCCTGGGTCTGGAAGATCCCTTGGAGGAGAGAACGGCTACTCACTCAAGTATTCGTGTCTGGAGAATTCCATGGACCGAGGAGTCTTGCAGGTTATAGTTCAAGGGGTCACAAAGAGTTGGACATGACTGGGCAACTAATAATGACCCTCAGTAACTGACTCTTAGCTTTTTTTTCCTCTCCTGTAATCACTCTATGACTAGTAACTTATTGAACTATTTCTTTAAATGAGCCCAGAAGATCTCCATGTTAACTAGCCTGGTAGGAATATTTATGCAATAGTGACTACTCTTGCTTCATCCCCCCCAGCCCCTTCTCATTCTGATAAAGTATGTGTGACCTCATAGATCAACTTCTATTATACTCACACTGTCAGTTTTTTTCTTTACCAGAAAGGACTGAGCTCTTTTTCATTCTTCAAGATTAATACTGAGTATTAACAAACTCAAATCTTCACGGTCTCAAATGTTCTCAAAAGAGGAGTAGAATCAGGCAGGCAGAGCTGGAAGGGAAAGGCAAGGCTGGCCGTAGACAGGCTCATCTGTGGCTTCTTATGGGAAGACAAATAGTCTGTTGGAAACCAGAGCAGAGCATCTGGAGCAAAACACTTGAAAAATGATGAAAGGAGCACTATGCATTAAAAATAATGAAGACAGTGGTACTAACATCAGTGTAATCACTAGTTCTGAATAACGTTTAAAGCATTAGCTTTGAATGATTATTAAAATAACAAGGCATTGTAGGGACTTCCCTGGTAGTACAGTGGTTAAGACTCCACCTTCCACTGCAGAGGGCAAGGGTTCAGTCCTTGGTTAGGGAAATAAGATCCCACAGGATGCATTGCACAATAAAATAAATAAATGTATAAAATAATAAGGCATTACATAGATGAATACTAATTTAATTGTCTTTCAGAGTCATCAAATACATTTCAGCAAAAAGAATAGGAGTGCGGTCATTTTATAATTAAATTGTGAAAAAAGGAAAGCTTGAAAGTACTGAAAACAACAATGAAACCTCCTTCCATATTGTGTTCCACGCACACTTAGCTTCATGCAATTCACAATAGTCTTTGTTTTCTTTAAGCAATGTCCAGGTAATTTATTCCCATTGGCCATTAGCAAGCATGTAAATGTGTATTGGATGATAGGACAGTTTTACACAGAATCAAGAACTCTTTGGTCATTTCCAATTAGACCCACAAAACTGAAAGACTACTAAGATAGGTCATAACTTGCATTTTCCTAGGGCTCATTTCTTTTTATTTTCTCCAAACAAATGAATTCTTTGTATATTATGCAACTATGATTCTTTGTATATTATAGAACTTTTCCATCTGCCACATCGAGGATAGGCATATTATCAGATAATGCTAATTTTTGTTAATGCATTAATTATTAACAACATTTAATCATTTTACTAAAGTCCTTTTGAATTATTGAATGCAGAACAGTGCAGCCCCAATACCTTTTAGGTGGTTGGACAATGCTAACCAGAGGGCATTTTGCTGAGCACTATAATAAGTCAGGAGAGACAATTTCCACATGTAATAGAGGGACACGGACTTGGAGATATAGAGAAATACTTGAGAGCAAGAGATTGTATTTAGGGGGACTCAGGTACTATGGATGGAAAGACAAAAAGAGACCAAGGAACCTGGGAGAAGAAGACAGGTAAAAGACAACCCGTGAGCTTTTCTAAGTTCCAAACAGTTGATGCTATACCTACTCCTCTTCTTTCCCTGGCACATCTGCAGTAGATTCTGCACTGATAAATGCTTGATTTTCTCTGATTGGAGTGGGGGAGGACATGAACAGAGAGTTTCAGGTGGAAGATGAAGCAACAACTGACACTGGGGTCACCTACAATAGATTTCAGTAGTTTCAGCCGTATCCCAAGTATGGTATTAAGCCTGTTTTTCAAAAAAGTATTCAAAACCCATTAATAGACAGATATCTTTTTCTTATCCATTGCCTTTGCATTGGCCAGCTCAGAACGCTCACATATTCATTCAAAAATGTACATTGAAAACCAGCTCTTTAAGAAACAGTCAAATCTTTGAAGGATTGGGTGTTGAACCAGATGTTCACTTGCCTTTAAATGAACTCAGTTTAGGGACTTCCCTGGTTGTCCAGTGGTTAAGACTTTGTGCTTCTAATGCAGGGGGCGTGGGTTTGATATCTAGTCAGGGAACTAAGATCCTACATGCAGAACAGTGCAGCAAAAAAGAAAAAAATAAGGAACTCAGTTCAACAATGACAGTGAGAAGAGAGCACAGTTAGGGATAATCCAGTGTAAAGAGCAAGAAACACTGTAAAAATGGAAGATTAAAAGATCTACTCCAGGAGAAAGAAATTAAAAAGGTGCAGTGGTAAACACTTCAGTTGAATCTGAAAAGAAATTTAAAATCACCCACAATAAATTACTCAGATGTTTTTAAAAATGTAATTTACAACTCAATTTTGTTGTGCTAATGGTTTCCATGGTAAGGGGTTTCACCTCTTTGTGAGGATCACAGTTCAAAGAATAACATTTAGGTGATATAATAAATCCATTATGAAATCCACATTACATCCTATAAGAAACAAAAGTGACATGAAGAATCACAAGAAGAAAACCCTTGTACCTGAGAGATGTTAAGTGTAATGTGTAGTCCAGAATTCTTAGACACTTTATCCTTCCCAAGGATATCCCCAGAAGGATAATTGAATTATTGCTGGACCACCCATGAGTTAGTTTAATCTCTACCTTTATAAAGAGAAATACTGGATGTAAGATCAGTTCATATCTTCTTAAAGACACAGAGTCTCTGTGATTCAACTCACTCTCATTGACATTATTCACTCTCTAAGGTCAGTTGAAATACAATGTCTCTTCCTGCCAAAATTATAACTTGCTTTTTGAAGAAAATAAAAAAACTGGGTCAATAAAATTTAAGTCGCTTATTCCTCTGAATGGGATTTAGGGCTAAATAATTTAATACAGGATAAGCCTGGACCATGGGAATAGCCTTACTTGAGGCCTCATATGAGGTCACCACTTTCATTGAATTACATTTAGGTATCATGCCCTAAGGGGCTTCCCTGGTGACTCAGTGGTAAAGAATCTGTCTGCAATGCAAGAGCCACAGAATATGTGGGTTCGACCCTTGGGTTGGGAAGATCCTCTGGAGGAAGGCATGGTAACCCACTCCAGCATTCTTGCCTGGAGAATCCCATGGACAGAGGAGCCTGTGGGGCTACCGTCCACAGGGTTGCAAAAAGTCAGATACAACTGAAATGATTTAGCTCTTCTGGAGTTAGTGGGGAACAGACGAAATTGGCATGCTGCAGTCCACAGGGTCATAAAACATCAGACATGACTATGGATTGTACAACAACAGCAAATCATGCCCTGGGCCTCTTCCTGTGGTGCTCTGTTTTGAGGACATTTTTCATGATATTACATCAAGATATTTCTGTTAACAATCATTGGATTGTTTTTCTTATTTCAAGTTCCAATAATAACTGTTTCTCATAATTTACTAGCTTTGTGCCATTGATCATGTTTCCCTTTTTTTTTGTATTTACTGCTCTAAAACCCAGTCTAGATGAGTCCATGACCTATATCTTCTGAAAATAACTCAGGATCAATGGCTAGGGTGAGGCCAGTGAGATGCCTAGAACACAAGAATTGCCCAGGATGCCTCACATGACCCCTGACCTCAGTCTGGCAGTGTGCAGCATCGTGGTAAGTTTATAAGGTTAACTCTTAATTTACCTTCTTTTCCTTAGTTCATCATTTTCTCACATGGATTATTTCAACCTTTCTGTATTCATTTACTTATTTGGCTGAGCTGCGTCCTAGTTGCTGCAGCATGTGGTTCTTTTAGTTGGGGCCTGAGATTCTAGTTCCCTGACCAGGGATCACACCCAGGATCCCTGCATTGGGAGTGTGGAGTCTTAGCCACTGGAACACCAGGAAAGTCCCTCCACATGTACATTTTTTATCTATCTTTAATCTAAAGAGTGTAAGTAGATAAGTAGTCTAATGCTACAAGAAGACCTGAAAGTGAAAGTGAAGTCGCTCAGTCATGTCCGACCCTTTGCCACCCCGTGGACTGTAGCCCACCAGGCTCCTCCGTCCATGGGAGTCTCCAGGCAAGAATACTGGAGTGGGTTGCCATTGCCTTCTCCAGGGGATCTTCCCAACCCAGGGATGGAACCCAGGTCTCCTGCATTGTGGGCAGACACTTAAACCTCTGAGCCACCAACCTAGGGCTAATCAAATTTCCCAATAAAACATGTCTGCTATACTATCAGGACTTTTAGAGAGGTTATAAGTCTGACACTGCTATTTATACAATGATTGCAGGTTTGTGCACCTTTGTAAGTGTTTTGCTAACAGAGGAGAGATTGCACACAGCAGTTAAACACAGTTTAAACAAGCAGATTCCTGAGGCAGTCGATTGGGATTCAACTTCCAGCTCTACCACCTATGAGTCTCAGCTGTGTGACTGGAAGCAAGTGACTTAACCTCTCTGAACTTCAGTTTCTTCATCTGTAAAATGAGAATCAAAGTAGATAGAAGCAAGATGAATACATGGAAAAAAAAAACACATGGACTTCCATATTCCACCCCAACATCATAAAGACCTCGGAAGTTGTCACTGCTATCCTTTTTTGTTGTTCAGTCACAGAGTTGAACACAACTCTGTCACAGAGTTGAACGTGACTCCACGGATGGCAGCATTCAGTTCTGTGGCCTTTGGCCTTTGGCCTTTGACCTTCACTGTCTCCCAGAGTTTGCTCAAATTCATGTCCATTGAGTTGGTGATGCTATCTAACCATCTCATCTTCTGCTGCTCTCTTCTCTTTATTCCTTCTATCTTTCCCAGCATCAAGGTCCTTTCCAGTGAGTGGACTCTCCACATCAGGTGGCCAAAGTATTGGAGCTTCAGCTTCAGCATCAATCCTTCCAATGAATATTCAGGGTTGATTTCTTTTAGGATTGACTGGTTTGATTTTACAGTCCAAGGGACTCTCAAGAATCTTCTCCAGCACCACAATTCAAAAGTATCAGTTCTTTGGAGCTCAGCCTTCTTTACGGTCCAACTCTCATATCTGTACATAACTACTGGAAAAGCCATAGCTTTGACTATATGGTCCTTTGTTAGCAAAGTTATGTCTCTGCTTTTTAACACACTGTCTAGGTTTGTTGCAGCTTTCCTTCCAAGGACCATGAACAAATTAAAATCAACACTTTTTTTTCAGACCTATCAGAAAACTGAAGCTGCACACCAAATCATCACCCCAAAACTTGAGAGACAGGTGAATGAGTTGCTTCTCTGGAGCTGATAGCTGGGACCACTGATAATTGTGATGAGTTGCTGGAGGCTGAATGTGGATTAGAGTGAGGAAGAGAAACTCCTGGGTGATGCAAACTTCAGTGGATCCCCACACTATGGTGTGTTTTACCTCCAGGAACCATACAAAGTACTCATTTTGAAGATCCAGAAAGATTCCCTCCTGACTCTGGCAAAGGAAGGGANTGAAACTCCAGTACTTTGGCCACCTTATGAGAAGAGTTGACTCATTGGAAAAGACTCTGATGCTGGGAGGGATTAGGAGCAGGAGGAGAAGGGGACGACAGAGGATGAGATGGCTGGATGGCATCACTGACTCAATGGACGTGAGTCTGAGTGAACTCTGGGAGTTAGTGATGGACAGGCAGGCCTGGCGTGCTGTGATTCATGGGGTCGCAAAGAGTCAGACACGACTGAGCGACTGAACTGAACTGAACTGATGAGAAAAATGCCTCTTGTATCCTTCATTTTAAATAAGTCATAGATGTGAAGATAATTTGGGGATATAAAATGAGTCTGTGGCTTTTGAAGATAGCTGAAAATGTGTTCAATTAAGAGACTGGGAGTCCTAGATGATGTAGCTGAAGATGAGATGGCTAATGTTAGCATGATAAACAACTAATGTTTACAGCTAGGTGCATATCCAGTTTTATTAGCTATCAGTTGTCGCTTTTTAAAACAAATGACAAAGATTTATTTAGGACCAGGCAAAGTTATCAGATGTGCAGCTTGAGTTAAGTGCTGCCATGTTAGATTTCAGAGCCAAGTTCTATTTTGGTAAGATAAATTTGGCAGCTGCCTAGCNAGTTGTCGCTTTTTAAAACAAATGACAAAGATTTATTTAGGACCAGGCAAAGTTATCAGATGTGCAGCTTGAGTTAAGTGCTGCCATGTTAGATTTCAGAGCCAAGTTCTATTTTGGTAAGATAAATTTGGCAGCTGCCTAGCTTGTATGTCAAAACGTGCTTCATATATATAAGAAACTTGAGCTCCATTAAAATTGGTCAAAAAGTATGCCTTTTTTTTTTTAAACATTGTAATATTGCATACATGTTAAGCAAGTTGCTTTATCTAGGATCTATGTAGAATTTGGATTTAGGTCTGAATATATTGTTTTAATAGTTTCCAAAACATCAGTAGATCTCAATAAGTGACAATCTTGGTTATAATTACTGGCTTCTTCTCCGTGTGTTTTAAGGTATCCTCCCTTGATCCCAGATGCAATTCCTTAAGACACTACTTGGATAACTTTACTCTGAAGTTGTCTTTCTGATTTCTGTTAATTAAATCCAAACTCCTTAGCATGGTATTATTTTCCATAACTTGGATTCTTTCTGATGCTCAGATATTATCTATCACGACTTCCCTCAACATCTCTTATGTTAAATGGGTTTATATATGAGTTCATCTATTCATCTATAGAGCCATTTGGGTAATAGAAATTAGTACTCTGGTTATTGTGAGGCTACAGGGAGAAGTGGGGATTATGGTAAATCGGTAAGTGTCTAAATACTTCTATTGAGGTTCGCCAATTGTGTACATGGAAAAATATCTGCTGACTATTGCTGGATCTTTCCACTTTAAACAAAAACTAGTAACTTGGACTGTATGTTAAATTTACCAGTTGTTAAGTGTTGCCAACTGATTTAAAAATAACATGTTGGATAATAAGGAAAACACATCTGTGGGATGATCCTGCTCTATGAGCTGTCATTTTGAGACTTCTTTTTCTTAGAGTTCATGTGGACTCCTGAATATGATTTATGTTACTCCAGCCATGGACCTTTATTCACACTTGTTTATAATACTCAGTTGCTATCTCTTCCTATCGGAAATGTTCCTGATATTTCAACATTCTGTGCAAAGGCCACCATGGACTCTTCCTTGCTCTGTCATCTTCCTCTGAGTACCTGTAGCACTTGTTGTCTGTGCCTGTTCTTTGAATCTTACAAAATCCTATGTCTTATCCTTATTCTTGGATATGTCTTACATTTGATCTCTATCTGTAAATTTTTATATTCATGACTGTATATTGTAGACTGTACATTTTAGCCATAATGGCACTATCTTTCATGGGATCTTATATGTAACTATTATACATACAAAATCCTATGTCTTATCCTTATTCTTGGATATGTCTTACATTTGATCTCTATCTGTAAATTTTTATATTCATGACTGTATATTGTAGACTGTACATTTTAGCCATAATGGCACTATCTTTCATGGGATCTTATATATAACTATTATACAAAGTTCAGTGGTTAATAATGTTGAAACTCAAAGCATTTGGTTAAAATTTTTCTTGTACATATGTAAGAATAAAGTTATATATATATTTATTTTAAGTCAGTAATGTTTTATTTCACTAATGCTGTTTGATTTCATTAATGTTTTACTTCATTAGTCATAGGAATGGCCTTATATTACTTCTATTCAGTTCAGTTCAGTTCATTCGCTCAGTCGTGTCTGACTCTTTGCGACCCCATGAACTGCAGCATACCAGGTCTCCCTGTCCATTACCAACTCCCAGAGCCTACCCAAACTCATGTCCATTGAGTTAGTGATGCCATCCAACCATCTCATTCTCTGTTGTCCCCTTTTCCTCCGGGTCTCAATCTTTCCTAAGGCTTATTGGGTAGAGGAAATTTTATTCTCTGTTTTTTATTTTCTAACTGACATTATGTTCTCAAATTGCTTACAGAAAATGAAAATTTTAAAGTATTCTCAGAGTAATTATTCAAAAGGTCTCACATTTAATACTAGGTTATGAGTATGGACAGACAAATAACAAAGCAAGGAGCTCTAAGACTGTCAAAATAACAGGTCATTTTACTGTTTAGTAAAAAGCGTTGTCAGGAAACAACAGTTAGAACGGGACATGGAACAACAGACTGATTCCAAGTCAGTAAAGGAGTACATCAAGCCTGTGTATTGTCACCTTGCTTATTTAACTTATATGCAGCGTATATCATGAAAAACACTGGGCTGGATGAAGCACAAGCTGGAATCAAGATTCAGTTTAGTTCAGTTGAGCCACTCAGTCGTGTTTGACTCTTTGCGACTCCATGAATCACAGCACTCCAGGCCTCCCTGTCCATCACCATCTCCCGGAGTTCACTCAGACTCACGTCCATTGAGTCTGTGATGCCATTCAGCCATCTTATCCTCTGTCATCCCCTTATCCTCCTGCCCCCAATCCCTCCCAGCATCAGAGTCTTCTCCAATGAGTCAACTCTTCTCATGAGGTGGCCAAAGTACTGGAGTTTCAGCTTTAGCATCATTCCTTCCAAAAAAATACCAGGGCTGATCTCCTTCACAATGGACTGGTTGGATCTCCTTACAGTTCAAGGGACTCTCAGGAGTCTTCTCCAACACCACAGTTCAAAAGCATCAATTCTTCAGGGCTCAGCCTTCTTCATAGTCCAACTCTCACATTCATACATGATCACAAGAAAAATCATAGCCTTGACTAGATGGACCTTAGTTGGCAAAGTAATGTCTGCTTTTGAATCTACTATCTAGGTTGGTCATAACTTTTCTTCCAAGGAGTAGCATCTTTTAATTTCATGGCTGCAGTCACCATCTGCAGTGATTTTGAAGCCCCCCCAAAATAAAGTCTGACACTGTTTCCACTGTTTCCTCATCTATTTCCCATGAAGTGATGGGACCGGATGTCATGATCTTCGTTTTCTGAATATTGAGCTTGAATCCAACTTTTTCGCTCTCCTCTTTCACTTTCATCAAGAGGCTTTTTAGTTCCTCTTCACTTTCTGCCATAGGGGTGGTGTCATCTGCATCTCTGAGGTTATTGATAGTTCTCCCAGCAATCTTGATTCCAGCTTGTGTTTCTTCCAGTCCAGTGTTTCTCTTGATGTACTCTGCATAGAAGTTAAATAAGCAGGATGACAATATACACCCTTGACGTACTCCTTTTCCTATTTGAAATCAGTCTGTTGTCCCATGTCCAGTTCTAACTGTTGCTTCCTGACCTGCATAAGATTTCTCAAGAGGCAGGTTAGGTGGTCTGGTATCCCCATCTCTCTCAGAATTTTCCACAGTTTATTGTGCTCCACACAGTCAAAGGCTTTGGCATAGTCAATAAAGCAGAAATAGATGTTTTTCTGGAACTCTCTTGCTTTTTCGGTGTTCCAGCATATATTGGTAATTTGATCTCTGGTTCCTCTGCCTTTTCTAAAACCAGCTTCAACATCAGGATCAAGATTTTCAGGAGAAATATCAATAACTTCAGATACGCAGATGACATCACCTTTATGACAGAAAGTGAAGAACTAAAAAGCCTCTTGATGAAAGTGAAAGAGGAGAGTGAAAAAGTTGGCTTAAAGATCAACATTCAGACAATTAAGGTCACAGCATCTGGTCCTGTCACTTCATGGCAAATAGATGGGGAAACAGTGGAAACTGTGGTTGACTTTTTTTTTTTTTTGGCTCCAAAATCACTGCAGCTGGTGACTGCAGCCGTGAAATTAAAAGACGCTTCCTCCTTGGAAGGAAATTTATGACCAACCTGGACAGGGAAAGCAGAGACATCACTTTGCCAACAAAAGCCTATCTAGTCAAAGCCACGGTTCATCCAGTAGTCTTGTATGGATGTGAGAGTTGTACTACAAAGAAAGCTGAGCGCCATAGAATCGATGCTTTTGAACTGTGGTGTTGGAGAAGACTCTTGAGAGTCCCTTGAACTGCAAGGAGATCCAACCAGTCAATCCTAAAGGAAATCAGTCCTGAATATTCATTGAAAGGACTCATGCTGAAGCTGAAACTCTAATACTTTGGCCACCTGATGTGAAGAACTGACTTCTTGGAAAAGACCCTGATGTTGGGGAAGATGGATGATGGGAGGAGAAGAGATCGATAGAGGATGAGATGGTTTGATGGCATCACTGACTCAATAGACATGAGCTTGAGTAAACTCCAGGAGTTAGTGATGGACAGGGAGTACTGGTGTGCTGCAGTCCATGGGCTTGCAAAGAGTCAGACACAACTGGGTGACTGAACTGAACTGAATTGAAAAAGCATTGTATGCAAGGTAGGCATAATACTTATATTTTATCTTCCATAATATAAAGGGCTTATATACCTTTAAAAATTTAAAAATCTTTCTATTTTAAGGAATATTGTAACACATTCATCTAAACCACATTATGAAAAGAGGAAAGACTCATCACATTTGTTGGAGATATTAGGGCAGAGATGTATGAGCTAGTCCGAATGATAATATTTTCTTTGTATTCTCTGTGATATCATGCGTGAGGCAGTTTGCTGTGTGCTATAACAAGCTCCCATTTTTTCCTTTTTAATTGTGATTTGCAAATGTTTCCAGGGGACTCATCACACTTGTTAAAATAGAGGGGAAATCCTCTCAGATGAAAGCGTGATGGGACTGGTGGGATTATGTCCTAAACCCTTAGATGTAAACTTCCAGAAAAAGTCATGACTTTGAGAGGTTAACTGCATGTTGATGTCTATTGCCCAACAACACCATTATGCTCAAATTTTTGAGCGCAAAAATGGAGTTGGGTCCAACAATCTTGTGATATTTTTCGTGTCTGGGAAAAATGCCATCACTCTTCATGCTTCAGTGCAGCAAATTTCGAGATAAAAGAAAATGAAACTTCCCCTTTATTCAAGAACATTTATTGAACTTTACTGAATTCTGGTCATTGTTGGCTCCAGGAATAAAATACAAATTAAATGAAAAACTTCCTCCTTTTGCATTCTTGGAGAATGAAACAAATTTCTTAACAATTATAATACAAGATGATGATTTTTATAATTGAGTCAGATAAAGAGGGGAAATAAATCCACACTTCCTTTGGGAGACTTCTCTGGTGGCTCAGACAGTAAAGTGTCTGGCTACAAAGTGGGAGACCCAGGTTTAAATCCTGGGTCAGGAAGATCTCCTGGAAAAGGAAATGATAACCCACTCCATTATTCTTGCCTGGAAAATCCCATGGACAAAGGAGCCTGTTAGGCTACAGTCCATGGAGTCACAAAGAGTTGGACACGACTGAGCAACTTCACTTTCTTTTTTTCCTTTGGAAAGCCAGAAGAAATAACAGGAGCTAGGATTTGGCTGCACAGGTGCAGGAGGGCCTAAAGGAGTTATCCCATGTTGAAGGTCAGGAACAGCAGCGGTAAGGAGATAGCCCTCGTTCAAGGTAAGGAGCAGTAGCTGTGCTTTGCTGGAGCAGCCATGAAGAGATACCCCATGCCCAAGTTAAGAGAAACCCAAGTAAGATGGTAGGTGTTACAAGAGGGCATCAGAGGGCAGACACACTGAAACCATACTCACAGAAAATTAGTCAATCTAATCACACTAGGACCACAGCCTTGTCTAACTCAGTGAAACCCCCATGGGGCAACCCAACACAGGTGGGTCATGGTGGAGAGGGCTGACAGAATGTGGTCCACTGGAGAAGGGAATGGCAAGCCACTTCAGTATTCTTGCCTTGAGAACCCCATGAACAGTATGAAAAGGCAAAATGATAGGATACCAAAAGAGGAACTCCCTAGATCATTAGGTCCCCAATATGCTACTAGCGATCAGTGGAGAAATAACTCAAGAAAGAATGAAGGTATGGAGCCAAAGCAAAAACAATATCCAGTTGTGCATGTGATTGGTGACAGAAGCAAGATCCAATGCTGTAAAGAGCAATATTGCATAGGAACCTGGAATGTCAGGTCCATGAATCAAGGCAAATTGGAAGTGGTCGGACAAGAGATGGCAGGGTGAAAGTCAACATTCTAGGCAGTGAACTAAAATGGACTGAAATGGGTGAATTTAACTCAGATGACCATTATATCTATTACTGCGGGCAGGAATCCTTTAGAAGAAATGGAGTAGCCATCATGGTCAACAAAAGAGTCTGAAATGCAGTACTTGAATGCAATCTCAAAAAAGACAGAATGATCTCTGTTCGTTTCCAAGGCAAACCATTCAATATCACAGCTATCCAAGTATATGCCCAACCAGTAATGCTGAAGAAGCTGAAGTTGAACGGTTTTATGAAGACCTACAAGACCTTTTAGAACTAACACCCAAAAAAGATGTCCTTTTCATTATAGGGGACTGGAATGCTAAAGTAGGAAGTCAAGAAACACCTGGAGTAACAGGCAATTTTGGTCTTGGAATGTGGAATGAAGCAGGGCAAAGACTAATAGAGTTTTGCCAAGAAAATGCGTTGGTCATAGCAAACACCCTCTTCCAACAACACAAGAGAAGACTCTACACATAGACATCATCAGATGGTCAACACTTAAATCAGATTGATTCTATTCTATGCAGCCAAAGATGGAGAAGCTCTATACAGTCAACAAAAACAAGACTAGGAGCTGACTGTGGCGCAGATCATGAACTTCTTATTAGCAAATTCAGACTCAAATTGAAGAAAGTAGGGAAAACCACTAGACCATTTAGGTATGACCTAAATCAAATCCATTATGATTATACAGTGGAAGTGAGAAATAGATTTAAGGGCCTAGATGATAGATGGATAGAGTGCCTGATAAACTATGGACAGAGGTTCATGACATGGTACAGGAGACAGGGATCAAGACCATCCCTATGGAAAAGAAATGCAAAAACGCAAAATGGCTGTCTGGAGAGGCCTTACAAATAGCTGTGAAAAGAAGAGAGGCGGAAAAAAAGGAGAAAAGGAAAGATATAAGCATCTGAATGCAGAGTTACAAAGAATAGCAAGAAGAGATAAGAAAGCCTTCCTCAGCGATCAATGCAAAGAAATAGAGGAGAACAACAGAATGGGAAAGACTAGAGATCTCTTCAAGAAAATTTGAGATACCAAGGTAACACTTCATGCAAAGATGGGCTCAACAAAGGACAGAAAATCCTAACAGAAGCAGAAGATATTAAGAAGAGGTGTCAAGAATACACGGAAGAACTGTACAAAAAAGATCTTCACAACCCAGATAATCATGATAATATGATGACTCACCTAGAGCCAGACATCTTGGAATGTGAAGTCAAGTGGGCCTTAGAAAGCATCATTACGAACAAAGCTAGTGGAGGTGATGGAATTCCAGTGGAGCTGTTTCAAATCCTGAAAGATGATGCTCTGAAAGTGTTACACTCAATATGCCAGCAAATTTGGAAAACTCAACAGTGGCT
>SJYW01030385.1:599865-613354 GCA_006410735.1 Raphicerus campestris | reverse complement strand
TCCATGTGATTCTCCGGGCAAGAATACTGGAGTGGTTTGCCAACCCAGCTCTCCTGTATTGCAGGCAGATTCTTTACCATCTGAGCCACCAGGGAAGCCCCTCAACCATTTACTGGGTTTGAAAATCTGGAAAAGGACAAGCCTGCAAGGATAAAAGTCAAAGTTGATATTAAGTGACTAAGCAAGGACCCCAGCTTAAGTGCTGAGTCACGCTTCCTTCGGCAGACCCAGCTTGCATGGCCTTTAGCCCAGAGTTGCTGGTTTATAGGGAGATCCAAGGGGTGCTATGGAGGGAACAGTGGAGGATTCTTGATAGGGTGACCATATAATTTATCACCCAGACTGGAACAGTTTTAGGAGTGACAGAGGGCACTGTACTAATTACACTATATAACAAGTGTAAATCAGGACTGTCCAGGCAAAGCAGAAATTGTGATCGCCTGTCTTTTGGAACTCAAGACAGTGACATTTTACCAAGCAAAAAGTTTTTAGAATATATCTTTAAAAAATCTTCTTCATGAATATTGACTACACATCAGCCCTGCACACTCAAAGTTAATAGGCTGGAATTCAGTCACTAATCTGGCACTTATTGTCACTCTGGGAAATTGTTCTCGCACCTCAATTTCCTACTTTGAAAGTAAGTTTATTGCTGTTTCTCCTTAATCCATTCCATGTGAATTCCATTTAAATGGATTGATGTATAAGCATGTCTTTCTTTCTCAATGTGTAAATTGCAAAATATTTCCTGTGGCTTTCCATTGTGATAGCACCGGGAGAGAAATTTGATAAGACAAATAAAAATTCCTGAATAAACAATAGCGAGCATTGTGTTGAGAGATGCCCTATCTCTAAGGTCTGAGGGAGTTTAATCCTAGAGCCTAAAGCCTGGACTGTGTCTTCCATTCCTGCATACAAAGACCATTCTCTGCAGGAAGTCAGCCAGCTGTCACTCTGTTTTAGGCAAAGAGAAAACCTCCACTCATTCCACAGGGAAGCCTTGTCTTTCTCCATTTATCAGTGTTTTACCCGTTCCTCAGAGCCGACCTCAAATTCCCACTGTCCTTGGGAATTCTTGACTTATGACGCCAGCGGGTGACTTTCTTTCTCAAGTTACACGTTTTATGTCTTTTGTATGCATCATGTGATGGGAATTTTATCACATAGCGCCCTGTTGAATAAGTGTCTATTGTTCACAAGGTCCCAATTTTGCAACTTCTCACAACCAAATCCTGGAGTATAACAAATTGAGCTTAATCAGCTTGAGCCCCTCAGTTTGGGGGGCCCTCACAGCTCCTGACACCAGGTGGCTAAAGTTTCACATGACAGGGATGAATGTAAGAGCTGCCAACTGGTTGGAAAACAGATCCAAGGCGGGTGTGCACTCAATGGGAGAATCATAATGACCCTGAAGGCTACAGCCCCTTCCACTTGCACCATTAAGACACAGGGGTTTTTCTTCTTTTTGCCTTCAAACCTACCCTTGAAGTTCAGCTTCAGTTTAATATTTCCTAAAAGGCATGAGAAGAGCTACTCATTACGGTCTACACTATGCCTGTAGGTCTCTAGGAATGCCCCTACGTGTTGCTTTAGCCACTGTCTAAAGCAAGTGTTGGCAAAATTTTTCTATAAATGGACAGATAGTAAAGGATTTAGACTTGGAGGCCATATGGTTTCTGCAGCAATTACTCAACTCTGCCATTATAGTGGGAATGCTCCCCAGACAGACAATATGTAAACCAATGAACATGGCTTTCTCTGGTAAAATGTTATTAACAAAAACAGATGATAGACTGGATTTGGCCCATGGGCCAGAGTTTGTTGACCCCTGGTCTAAAGCCCAGTCTAAAATAGTATCCTACCAGTATGTGAGCATGGGAAGTACAAACTGCCTGCATCGTAAAATGCGTTAATTTTATATTTTTTCAACCTCTCTTCTTTCCTCCTCTACACTCAGTCTTTAGTTTCTCAATAACAGTAGTTATAAATTTTACAGGGTATCCGGTAAGTCCAGCCTCACAGGAGAGAAATGTGTACTTTTCCATCTACAGGTCACACTTCCTTATTTCTATAAACGTTCATGTCTCTTATAAAGGAAGAAGAAAAGCAAACTACTTTTATCATTGGAGCCATTTGAAAATACAAACGTATGTAGAGAAAATGAGCATTTGTTGCAGCACATTAGTGAAGGATGCAACTTCATTACCGCTCACCTGATTGACCATGTGTTTTGTTGACTAACTGCATCAGAATTTATATGAATGAAAGACTTGTTTTGCTGTCTTTTTAACAGTAATTTTCCTCCGGTGTTGGGCTTATGAATTTATTTTTTATCAAAGTGGTTTATCGATGGGATTAAGTTCTTTTTGCTAGATTATAGCCAAAAAAAAAAAAAAATCAACAAACTGGAACTTTGCTAGATCTTCATATAGTCAGAGAATGTTCATGTTCTTCCTCCCCTAATAGAAGTCTGAGAAATGATGTTAGTGAATTGCTGATTTTCCATCAAAGTCTTTGATAACTTGGTCTTTTTCTCCATCAGCCTGAATAACCCAAGTCTCAACTTTGGATAGATTCATTGACATGGAAGTGAAAAATTCATGATAGCTTTCCTGTAAATATAACAAATATGTCCTCATCAAAAGATTTCCCTTTATTTACTTTTTCCCACTCTTGCTGATCCATATATTTTGTTCTTTTCCTGCACATAGCATCTCTTTCAGTTCCCTGTTTCTAGACATTTTTTCCCCATATTTCCTGATGCCCATCAGTTACCTTTTTCCCTCTCCAAAAGGAGCCTCCCTACACTTTAAGACCTTTCCTTAAAATCCTGGCTATGCTTCAACTTTTCCAAAGTTATGCATAGGATAAAATTATCTATAATGATTAACAGTTAAGATTGGAATGGGATTCATGAGGAAAGACCATGACCACATGTGGATGTAACAGCTGCAGCACTACATAGAATCTGTTAGTCACTATATGACTCTAAAATGGTCCTCACTGTGGAGACTGCTTGGTTCCCGGGTCACAGTTAAGACATCCAAGTCACCCCTGCCCTTGGCAGTCCATGCCTGAGTCTCCCAGCTAGTGAGCAGATCAAGTCCAGAGCCTAAATTCAACACAGCAGCACCTTCAGACTTAAAGCATAAAGGTCAGAGCACTTTGAACTCCCTGTGGGAAAAAGTGTCCCTGGGGTCAAACGGGTTTCCTTTTGAACCATAACAACGTATGTTTTCTTGAAAGACACAGAAGAAGTTGTAATATGAAAAGAATTCCATAAATAAAGGTTATTAAAATGCCAGAAAATCGTCAAAGAATAGTCATACAAAACAGAGCCCTTGTTTAAATTTTAAAACAAGCCGACTTCACTATAATAGAAAAAACATGTGTTTGTTAAGCCCATGGGCCCAATTCTGCTTTCAATGAAAACCCGGAATTCCTGCTTAAGTCAATAAAGTGTGTGTCTGGGGAGGGGGAGCTGTTTTCAGAGTAATGGAAAAGACAGGGATGGACAGGGGAGCAACGTAATGCTCCAGGATTAGAACCTGAAATGAGGACCAGCCTGTAGTCAGCAAGTACCCACCGCACCAGTATGACCATATGGCCATTGTTGAAGGCCAGTATACACTCTGATTGGCCAGTGTCGTGCACTGTATTCATTACCTATTTTTAATGTCACACTTAAACAAGAGTCTCCTAAAATGTCCCAGCACCATAAACTCTAATTTGTCTACCAATTTAATTTTCCTGAGAGGGTCACAAAAGAGACTTGGTATTTAAAGAGGGTTCATAGCACCATTTTTAGAAGCTAACCCCTTACTCTGTTTCTGAATCATATATTCATTATTCTTATTTTATGTTGTCACTTGTTATGGATCAAGGGAAAAAAACCATTGAGTGCTGAATGGCTAAACACAAAAAAACATACTATATAATAACATACTATAAACATAATATAAATATAAAAATATTTATTCATATGCCATCAAAGAAAGAAGACGAATCAATGGACATGAGATTGAGCAAGCTCTGGGAGACAGTGAAGGATAATAGGGAAGCCTGGTATGATACAGGCCATGAGGTCACAAAGGGTCGGACATGAGTGAATGACTGAACAACAGTAAAGTAGTATTATGGGCTTCCCTGGTGGCTCAGATGGTAAAAAAAAAATCTGCCTGCAATGAGGAAGAGCTGAGTTCAGTCCCTGAGTTGGGAAGATCCCCTGGAGGAGGGCACTTCAATATTGTTGCCTGGAGAATCCTATGGACAGAGGAGCCCGCTGGACTACAGTCCATAGGGTCACAAAGAGTCGGACACGACTGAGTGACTAAGCACAGCCCAGCACAATAATATTAGACCAATTTAAACAATGAAAATCTACATTTTAAGAACTGAACTATTTTAAGAATGAGAAACATGCTTTCATATATTGAACTTGTGTTACAAAAAATTGAACTCCCTAAGTAGTTTAGTAAAAAAGGAAGGATTTCATGGCTTGACATAGACATCAGGAAAGTAAACAGTCCTCTAAACTAAAGCATGACAAAGAATCAGATCTGGAACACAGTCAGTGCTTTCTCTCTCCAAACTTCCAATCTCCATCTGTCTACAGGCTGGGTCCCTGCTCTCACACATCTCCACTTGGTGGGGACAAGGCCACTGACAGCTCTGAGGTCACATTCTTATAGCCTTTGGCCAGAAAACAAAGATGGCTCTCTCTTTCCCAGTTTCATTTTCTTTTTTTTTAAATCTTTTCTATTGTGGCAAAACTCATGGAACATAAAGCAATTTATTTTCATCGCATTTAACTGTATAGGGGCATTAAGTGCATTCACGTCACCGTGCAACTCTCCCATCATCCATCTCCCAAATCTTTCACTTGTCTACACTGAAACTCTGTCCTGGTTAAACACTAACTCCCCATTCCCTCTCCTCATCCCTGCCACCCCACCCTACCCCTGGTGCCTTGCATCTACCAATGTACTTTCTGAATTAATGAATTTGACTATTCTAGGTACCTCATGTAAGCGGAATCAAACAGTACTTGTGTGCAGCTACTGTATACTGGGATGCATTTTTAAAGTTGTTGTTGGAGCTGGTTTAGTCACTAAGTCACGTCTGACTCTTGAGACCCCATGGACTGTAGCCTGTCAGGCTTCTCTGTCCATGGGATTCTCCAGGCAAGAATACTGGAGTGGGTTGCCATTCCCTTCTCTAGGGAGTCTTCCCAACCCAGGAATCGAACCCAGATCTCCTGCATTGCAAGCAGATTCTTTACCAACTGAACTACAAGGGAAGTCTTTTTTAAGGTTAGTTTAATATATGTCCTACATGCAGATTGTATCTTCTTTTTTTTGATGAGCACTGGCCTGAACAGTCTCTCATTTAAAAGCACTCAAAAGACAGCTTCCTCTCTTAACACATGATTTTTAATCATCATATCTCTTAAGACTTTGAACTTTGAAAGATCTTAATTCTTTGGAAATTCAGTGATGTATCACTAAAAAGCACAGTCTACTATATTGGCTAAGGATGCAATGAAATAGAAGACCTGTCTGGAGAGGCAGAACATCAGAGGTTAAAGAGTAGCTTCTGGAACCAGATATCCTGGATTTGCACCTGATTTAACTTCAGATCAGTATGTGACACCTTGTAAGATATACTTCACCATGTCACATAGAATCTTCCTCCTTTATTACCCAGCATAGTGTTAAATCAATGATCTAAAGTAGCTGCTGCTGCTGCTAAGTCACTTCAGTTGTGTCCAACTCTGTGCGACCCCATAGATGGCAGCCCACCAGGCTCTGCCATCCCTGGGATTTACCAGGCAAGAGTACTGGAGTGGGTTGCCATTGCCTTCTCCGCTAAAGGAGCTAGTCAAAGGCAATAATGATAGTCCCCTCCAGGATAAAATTTAGCAATCCTCAGCAAGTGTATAATACCCATTGCATTCTGACAGCACACCCACCTCACATGACCACACTGATTACTGGCCCTTATCTGAATTAGGCCTATGTTGACTCCAAGCCTTTTGTACATAAAGTGTCTGCCTGAATTATCCTTCTGTGTGCATTTTCAAGAGCATCTCAATGAAACTTTCTTTTTTATTGTATCAGAACATATTTTAATCAGAAATCCCAATACAAGTAGTTATTATCTCATCAGCTCAATGAAATCTTTTCTAGGTCCATTTACTCAAATTGGTTTTACCAGTAGTCATGTATGGATGTGAGAGTTGGACCATAAAGAAGATTGATGCTAAAGAGTGGGTGCTTTCAAATTGTGGTTCTGGAGAAGACTCTTGAGACTCCCCTGGACAGTAAGAAGATCAAACCAATCAATTTTAAAGAAAACCAACCCTGACGACTCATTGGAAGGACTGATGCTGAAGCTGAAGATCCAGTGCTTTGGCTACCTGATATAAAGAGCCGACTCATTGGAAAAGACCGTGATGATGGAAAAGACTGAAGGCAGGAGGAGCAGGGCATGACAGAGGATGAAATGATTGGATGGCATCACTGACTCAATAGACATGAGTTTGAGCAAACTCTAGGAGACAGTGAAGGACAGAGGAGCCTGGTGTGCAACTGTCCATGGGACTGCAAAGAGTAGGACACAATTTGGCAATTGAATGACAACAACAACAAAATCACCATTTAAACTCATTACCCTTGCCAACCTGTCAACTCACAATTTAACATATCTTTTAAACAATTTGTTTTACAATAAACAGGCCAAGTAAAATGACCTCTTAGAATATAATCTCTGGAGAAAATTACAAAGATCTTATCTACAGGCAAAGTATTCCTTAAAGGGATTTTCCAAAAGTTGTTCTGTTGTTGTTTTGTTTTTTTAATTGAAGTGTATTTTCCTACGTTGTGTTAGTTTCAGGTATATAGCAAAGTGATCTAGATATATTCACTCTTTTTCAGATTCTTTTCTCACAGGTTATCACTGAATATTGAATGGAGTTCTCTATGCTGTACAGTTGGTCTTTGCTGATTATCTATCTTATACATAGTAGTGTGCATTTGTTAATCCTAGACTCCTAATTTATCCCTGCCCTCCATGTTTCCCCNGATATCCTGGATTTGCACCTGATTTAACTTCAGATCAGTATGTGACACCTTGTAAGATATACTTCACCATGTCACATCGAATCTTCCTCCTTTATTACCCAGCATAGTGTTAAATCAATGATCTAAAGTAGCTGCTGCTGCTGCTAAGTCACTTCAGTTGTGTCCAACTCTGTGCGACCCCATAGATGGCAGCCCACCAGGCTCTGCCATCCCTGGGATTTACCAGGCAAGAGTACTGGAGTGGGTTGCCATTGCCTTCTCCGCTAAAGGAGCTAGTCAAAGGCAATAATGATAGTCCCCTCCAGGATAAAATTTAGCAATCCTCAGCAAGTGTATAATACCCATTGCATTCTGACAGCACACCCACCTCACATGACCACACTGATTACTGGCCCTTATCTGAATTAGGCCTATGTTGACTCCAAGCCTTTTGTACATAAAGTGTCTGCCTGAATTATCCTTCTGTGTGCATTTTCAAGAGCATCTCAATGAAACTTTCTTTTTTATTGTATCAGAACATATTTTAATCAGAAATCCCAATACAAGTAGTTATTATCTCATCAGCTCAATGAAATCTTTTCTAGGTCCATTTACTCAAATTGGTTTTACCAGTAGTCATGTATGGATGTGAGAGTTGGACCATAAAGAAGATTGATGCTAAAGAGTGGGTGCTTTCAAATTGTGGTTCTGGAGAAGACTCTTGAGACTCCCCTGGACAGTAAGAAGATCAAACCAATCAATTTTAAAGAAAACCAACCCTGACGACTCATTGGAAGGACTGATGCTGAAGCTGAAGATCCAGTGCTTTGGCTACCTGATATAAAGAGCCGACTCATTGGAAAAGACCGTGATGATGGAAAAGACTGAAGGCAGGAGGAGCAGGGCATGACAGAGGATGAAATGATTGGATGGCATCACTGACTCAATAGACATGAGTTTGAGCAAACTCTAGGAGACAGTGAAGGACAGAGGAGCCTGGTGTGCAACTGTCCATGGGACTGCAAAGAGTAGGACACAATTTGGCAATTGAATGACAACAACAACAAAATCACCATTTAAACTCATTACCCTTGCCAACCTGTCAACTCACAATTTAACATATCTTTTAAACAATTTGTTTTACAATAAACAGGCCAAGTAAAATGACCTCTTAGAATATAATCTCTGGAGAAAATTACAAAGATCTTATCTACAGGCAAAGTATTCCTTAAAGGGATTTTCCAAAAGTTGTTCTGTTGTTGTTTTGTTTTTTTAATTGAAGTGTATTTTCCTACGTTGTGTTAGTTTCAGGTATATAGCAAAGTGATCTAGATATATTCACTCTTTTTCAGATTCTTTTCTCACAGGTTATCACTGAATATTGAATGGAGTTCTCTATGCTGTACAGTTGGTCTTTGCTGATTATCTATCTTATACATAGTAGTGTGCATTTGTTAATCCTAGACTCCTAATTTATCCCTGCCCTCCATGTTTCCCCTCTGATAACCATAAGTTTGTTTTGATGTCTATAAGTCTGTTTCCATTTTGTAAATAAGTTGACTTGTATCTTTTTTTTTACCAATTAGATTCCACATATGAGTGATGTTATATGATATTTGTCTTGCTCTGACATACTTCATTCAATATGACTATCTCTAGCTCCATCCATCAGGGAACAATGGCACCCTCCAGTACTCTTGCCTGGAAAATCCCATGGACGGAGGAGCCTGGTAGGCATTAAACCATGGGGTCGCAAAGAGTTGGAAACAACTGAGTGACTTCACTTTCACTTTTCACTTTCATGCATTGGAGAAGGAAATGGCAATCCACTCCAGTATTCTTGCCTGGAAAATCCCAGGGATGGGGGAGCCTGGTGGACTGCCGTCTATGGGGTCGCACAGAGTCACACAAGACTGAAGCAACTTAGCAGCAGCAGCACCACATCCATCCATGTTGCTGAAGATAGCATTATTCAATTTGGTTTTATGGGTGAATACTATTCCATTGTATACCTACGCCACATCTTCTTATACATTCCTCTGTCAATGGGCATTTAGGTTGCTTCCATAATTGGTATTTGTACTTAGTAATGCAATGCATATTGAGGTGAATGCAACATTTCAAATTATGGTTTTCTCCAAATTTATGCTCAGGAGTAGGATTGCTAGATCAAACAGCAGCTCTATTTTTAGTTTTTTAAGAACCTCCATACTCTTCTCCATAGTCTATGTAACTTTCAAATCCTCAGTTCAGTACAGTCACTCAGTCAGTCCGACTCTTTGTGACCCCATGAATCACAGCACTCCAGGCCTCCCTGTCCATCACCATCTCCAGGACTTCACTCAGACTCACGTTCATCGAGTCCATGATGCCATCCAGCCATCTCATCCTCTGTCNTTGGAACCAGTCTATAAGAGTCCGAAATGCAGTACTTGGATGCAGTCTCAAAAATGACAGAATGATCTCTGTTTCCAAGGCAAACCATTCAATATCATGGTAATCCAAGTCTACACCCCCACCAGTAATGCTGAAGAAGCTGAAGTTGAATGGTTCTATGAAGACCTACAAGACCTGTTAGAACTAACAAACACCCAAAAAAGATTTCCTTTTCATTATAAGGGACTGGAATGCTAAAGCAGGAAGTCAAGTAACACCTGGAGTAACAGGCAAATTTGGTCTTGGAATGCAGAATGAAGCAGGACAAAGACTAATAGAGTTTTGCCAAGAAAAATGCACTGGTCATAGCAAACACTCTCTTCCAACAACACGAGAGAAGACTACACATGTATATCACCAGATGGTCAACACTGAAATCAAATCGATTATATATCATTCTGACAATGGTGATCCACTCCTTAAAATGCATGGTCTCCTGCTACTTTCTTCTTAGGCTTCCCCCCTGCCTAGCTCAATGTATTCTCTGAGACTGATCATTCTTCCATCAAGCACGTCCAGTAACATGGAATGGCCCACTGGACAGCAGTCTATGAACTTTAAGAATTGCCATGCATTGAATATTCTTATGAGAGGATCCAAAAAGTTCTACAATCAAGTGGACTCAATTGGTTTAACACAACATTTTTCAGGAATATTTAATCATACATTGCTCTCTTTCTTAATTATTTATTTGTAATTAATTAATTATAACCAGGGCTTCCCTGATAGCTCCTTTGATGAAGAATCACCTGCCTGCAATGCAGGAGACCCCAGTTATATTTCTCCATTGGGAAGATTCCTTGGAGAAGGGAATGGCTACCCACTCCAGTATTCTAGCCTGGAGAATTCCATGGACTATATAGTCCATGGGGTCACAAAGAGCTGGACACAACTGAGTGATTATAACCAATTATTTTTTCTCTTTTGTTTCCTTCCTCCTTTTCTTCATTCCTTCCTTCTTGCCTTTCCTCTTTCCTCCATTCTTCTCTCCCTCTCTTCGTTCCCTCCTTCCCTCTTTTCTTTCTTGATAGCATCTATTAATGTTCCAGCAAAATTTTTGTTTCTCAGGTCATATGCTAGGAAACACTTTCCTTCGTTGGACACAAACTCTTCAGCATTATATGTCAGCCTCCTCTCTGTCTTCTCTGATTCTTCCACTCCCCCAAATAAAGTACAATCAATTACATTGTCCAAACAATTACAGCAAGACTCCCATTCCCCCAGACTTTAGGAATTCAACAGACTTGACTTTCACTGTTTAACTTTCCTGTATTCAATTTCGATTTGATCCACCTCCTAGAGTAATGAAAATAAAAATAAACAAATGTGACCTAATGAACTGTAAAAGCTTCTACACAGCAAAGGAAACCATAAACAAAAAGGCAATCCACAAAATAGAAAAAATATTTGCATACAAAGGACTGACAAGGGATTAATCTTCAAACTATACAAGCATTTTATGCAGCTTTCTTTCAAGAAAAACAAACAACCCAATCAAAAATGAGCAGATGATCTAAATAGGCATTTCTCCAAAAAAGACATATAGCTGGCCAAAAACCACATGAAAAAATGCTCAACATCACTAATTATCAGAAAAATGCAATTCAAAACTACAGTGAGACTGATAAGGAAGTTGTGGTATATATATGCAATTGGAATATTACTCAGACATAACAAGTAATGAATTTGAGACCGTTCTACTGAGGTGGATGAACCTAGAGCCTGTTATAAAGAATGAAGCAAGTCAGAAAAACAAATGTCATATGTTAATGCATATATATTCCCTTCTCCAGTGGATCAGACTTTGTCAGAACTCTCCAGCATGGCCAATCTGTCTTGTGTGGCCCTACACAGCATGGCTCATAGTTTCATTGAATTAGACAAGCCTTTGATCCATATGATCAATTTGGTTAATTTCCTGCCATTGTGGTTTTCATTCTGCCTGCTCTCTGATGTATGAGAATAAGAAGCTGTGGAAGCTTCATGATGGGAGGGACTGACTGTGGGGGAAACTGGGCTTTGCTCTGGTGAGCAAGGCCAGGCTCAGTAAATCTTTAATCCAATTTTCTGCTGATGGGTGGGGCTTATAATTTGGCCTCAGGGGTAGGGATAAAGGAGGTAGTGGTGACCTCCTTCAAAAGGACCTATGCCAGCACACCACGGCTCCCAGGACTGTTGTAATAAGTGACCCTGCCCCCGAGGCAGGCCACTGTCAACCCACTCCACCACTGTAGACTCCTGGTGACTCACAGGCCAGTCTGGCTCAGTGTCTTATGGGGTCACTGTTCCTCTTTCTTGAGTCCTGGTGTGCACAAGATTTTGTCTGTGTCCTCCAAGTCTGTTTTCACAGTTCTGTGGAAGTTCTGTAATCAAATCTCACTGGCCTCCATAGTCAAATTCCCAGAAGGATCTCAGTCCCTTTGCTGGATCCCGAGCTTGGGAAATCTGTTGTAGTCCTTAGAACTTTTGCAGCAGTACAAGAACTTCTTTTGTATAATTGTTCTCCAGTTTGTGGGTCACCTGCTCAGTGACCCTATAGTGGAGTTAATGGCAACTCCTCCAAGAGGACTTATACCACATGCTGAGCCTCCCAGGTCTACTGCAACCAGAACCCTAACCTCTGCAGCAGGTAACTACTGATCGATGCCTCCACAGGAGACACTCAAACACTCAAAGGCAGGTCTGGTTAGTCTCTTTAATTCAGATAACCATTATATCTACTACTGGGGACAAAACTCTCTTAGAAGACATGGAGTAGCCCTCATAGTCAACAAAAGAGCCTGAAATGCAGTTTTTGGGTTCAATCTCAAAAATGACAGAATGATCTTTGTTCATTTCTAAGGAAAACCATTCAATATCACAGAGATCCAAGTCTATGCCCCAAACAAAATGCCAAAGAAGCTGAAGTTGAATGGTTTTATGAAGACCTACAAGACCTTCTAGAACTAACACCTAAAAAAGATGTCCTTTTCATCAAAGGGAAAGAAAATGAAAGTCATTCAGTCATGTCCAACTCCTTGTGAACACACGGACTATACAGTCCATGGAATTCTCCAGGCCAGAATACTGGAGTGAGTAGCCTTTCCCTTCTCCAGGGCATCTTCCCAACCCAAGGATCAAACCCAGGTGTCCCACATTGCAGGCAGACTCTACCAGCTGAGCCACAAAGGAAGCCCGAGAACACTGGAGTGGGTAGCCTTTCCCTTCTCCAGTGGATCTTCCTGACCCAGGAATCAAACAGGGCTCTCCTTCACTGGAAGCAGATCCTCTACCAACTGAGCTATCTGGAAAGCCCCTCATCATAGGAAACAAGAATGCAAAAGTAGGAAGTTAAGAGATACCTGGAATAACAGGCAAGTTTGGCCTTGGAGTACAAAATGAAGCAAGGCAAAGGCTAACAGAGTGTTGCCAAGAGAACACACTGGTCATAGCAAACACCCTCTTCCAACAATACAAGAGAAGACTCTACACATGGACATCATCAGATGGTCAACACCGAAATCAGATTGACTATATTCTTTGCAGTCGAAGATGGAAAAGCTCTATACAGTCAGCAAAAACAAGACCAGGAGATTACTGTGGCTCAGATCATGAATTCCTTATTGACAAATTCAGACATAAGCTGAAAAAAGTAGGGAAAACCGTCAGGTCATTCAGGTATGACCTAAATTAAATCTCTTATGGTTATAAAGTAGAAGTGACAAATAGATTCAAGGGATTAGATCTGATAGACATGATAGATAGAGTGCCTGAAGAACTATGAATGGAGGTTCATGACGTTGTACAAGAGGCAGTGATCAAGACCATCCTCAAGAAAAGGAAATGCAAAAAAGCAAAATGGTTTTCTGAGGAGGCCTTACAAATAGCTGAGAAAAGAAGAGAAGCTAAACGCAAAGGAGAAAAGGAAAGATTTATCCATCTGAATCAGAGTTCCAAAGAATAGCAAGAACAGGTAAGAAGCCTTCCTAAGTGAACAATGCAAAGAAATAGAG
>SJYW01030385.1:555712-596302 GCA_006410735.1 Raphicerus campestris | reverse complement strand
GCATAGAAGTTAAATAAGCAGGGTGACAATATACAGCCTTGACGAACTCCTTTTCCTATTTGGAACCAGTCTGTAAGAGTCCGAAATGCAGTACTTGGATGCAGTCTCAAAAATGACAGAATGATCTCTGTTTGTTTCCAAGGCAAACCATTCAATATCATGGTAATCCAAGTCTACACCCCCACCAGTAATGCTGAAGAAGCTGAAGTTGAATGGTTCTATGAAGACCTACAAGACCTGTTGGAACTAACAAACACCCAAAAAAGATTTCCTTTTCATTATAAGGGACTGGAATGCTAAAGCAGGAAGTCAAGAAACACCTGTAGTAACAGGCAAATTTGGTCTTGGAATGCGGAATGAAGCAGGGCAAAGACTAATAGAGTTTTGCCAAGAAAAATGCACTGGTCATAGCAAACACCCTCTTCCAACAACACGAGAGAAGACTACACATGTATATCACCAGATGGTCAACACTGAAATCAAATCGATTATATATCATTCTGACAATGGTGATCCACTCCTTAAATTGCATGGTCCCCTGCTACTTTCTTCTTAGGCTTCCCCCCTGCCTAGCTCAATGTATTCTCTGAGACTGATCATTCTTCCATCAAGCACGTCCAGTAACATGGAATGGCCCACTGGACAGCAGTCTATGAACTTTAAGAATTACCATGCACTGAATATTCTTATGAGAGGATCCAAAAAGTTCTACAATCAAGTGAACTCAATTGGTTTAACACAACATTTTTCAGGAATATTTAATCATATATTGCTCTCTTTTCTTAATTATTTATTTGTAATTAATTAATTATAACCAGGGCTTCCCTGATAGCTCCTTTGATGAAGAATCACCTGCCTGCAATGCAGGAGACCCCAGTTATATTTCTCCATTGGGAAGATTCCTTGGAGAAGGGAATGGCTACCCACTCCAGTATTCTAGCCTGGAGAATTCCATGGACTATATAGTCCATGGGGTCACAAAGAGTTGGACACAACTGAGTGATTATAACCAATTATTTTTTCTCTTTTGTTTCCTTCCTCCTTTTCTTCATTCCTTCCTTCTTGCCTTTCCTCTTTCCTCCATTCTTCTCTCCCTCTCTTCGTTCCCTCCTTCCCTCTTTTCTTTCTTGATAGCATCTATTAATGTTCCAGCAAAATTTTTGTTTCTCAGGTCATATGCTAGGAAACACTTTCCTTCGTTGGACACAAACTCTTCAGCATTATATGTCAGCCTCCTCTCTGTCTTCTCTGATTCTTCCACTCCCCCAAATAAAGTACAATCAATTACATTGTCCAAACAATTACAGCAAGACTCCCATTCCCCCAGACTTTAGGAATTCAACAGACTTGACTTTCACTGTTTAACTTTCCTGTATTCAATTTCGATTTGATCCACCTCCTAGAGTAATGAAAATAAAAATAAACAAATGTGACCTAATGAACTGTAAAAGCTTCTACACAGCAAAGGAAACCATAAACAAAAAGGCAATCCACAAAATAGAAAAAATATTTGCATACAAAGGACTGACAAGGGATTAATCTTCAAACTATACAAGCATTTTATGCAGCTTTCTTTCAAGAAAAACAAACAACCCAATCAAAAATGAGCAGATGATCTAAATAGGCATTTCTCCAAAAAAGACATATAGCTGGCCAAAAACCACATGAAAAAATGCTCAACATCACTAATTATCAGAAAAATGCAATTCAAAACTACAGTGAGACTGATAAGGAAGTTGTGGTATATATATGCAATTGGAATATTACTCAGACATAACAAGTAATGAATTTGAGACCGTTCTACTGAGGTGGATGAACCTAGAGCCTGTTATAAAGAATGAAGCAAGTCAGAAAAACAAATGTCATATGTTAATGCATATATATTCCCTTCTCCAGTGGATCAGACTTTGTCAGAACTCTCCAGCATGGCCAATCTGTCTTGTGTGGCCCTACACAGCATGGCTCATAGTTTCATCGAATTAGACAAGCCTTTGGTCCATATGATCAATTTGGTTAATTTCCTGCCATTGTGGTTTTCATTCTGCCTGCTCTCTGATGTATGAGAATAAGAAGCTGTGGAAGCTTCATGATGGGAGGGACTGACTGTGGGGGAAACTGGGCTTTGCTCTGGTGAGCAAGGCCAGCCTCAGTAAATCTTTAATCCAATTTTCTGCTGATGGGTGGGGCTTATAATTTGGCCTCAGGGGTAGGGATAAAGGAGGTAGTGGTGACCTCCTTCAAAAGGACCTATGCCAGCACACCACAGCTCCCAGGACTGTTGTAATAAGTGACCCTGCCCCCGAGGCAGGCCACTGTCAACCCACTCCACCACTGTAGACTCCTGGTGACTCACAGGCCAGTCTGGCTCAGTGTCTTATGGGATCACTGTTCCTCTTTCTTGAGTCCTGGTGTGCACAAGATTTTGTCTGTGTCCTCCAAGTCTGTTTTCACAGTTCTGTGGAAGTTCTGTAATCAAATCTCACTGGCCTCCATAGTCAAATTCCCAGAAGGATCTCAGTCCCTTTGCTGGATCCCGAGCTTGGGAAATCTGTTGTAGTCCTTAGAACTTTTGCAGCAGTACAAGAACTTCTTTTGTATAATTGTTCTCCAGTTTGTGGGTCACCTGCTCAGTGACCCTATAGTGGAGTTAATGGCAACTCCTCCAAGAGGACTTATACCACATGCTGAGCCTCCCAGGTCTACTGCAACCAGAACCCTAACCTCTGCAGCAGGTAACTACTGATCGATGCCTCCACAGGAGACACTCAAACACTCAAAGGCAGGTCTGGTTAGTCTCTTTAATTCAGATAACCATTATATCTACTACTGGGGACAAAACTCTCTTAGAAGACATGGAGTAGCCCTCATAGTCAACAAAAGAGCCTGAAATGCAGTTTTTGGGTTCAATCTCAAAAATGACAGAATGATCTTTGTTCATTTCTAAGGAAAACCATTCAATATCACAGAGATCCAAGTCTATGCCCCAAACAAAATGCCAAAGAAGCTGAAGTTGAATGGTTTTATGAAGACCTACAAGACCTTCTAGAACTAACACCTAAAAAAGATGTCCTTTTCATCAAAGGGAAAGAAAATGAAAGTCATTCAGTCATGTCCAACTCCTTGTGAACACACGGACTATACAGTCCATGGAATTCTCCAGGCCAGAATACTGGAGTGAGTAGCCTTTCCCTTCTCCAGGGCATCTTCCCAACCCAAGGATCAAACCCAGGTGTCCCACATTGCAGGCAGACTCTACCAGCTGAGCCACAAAGGAAGCCCGAGAACACTGGAGTGGGTAGCCTTTCCCTTCTCCAGTGGATCTTCCTGACCCAGGAATCAAACAGGGCTCTCCTTCACTGGAAGCAGATCCTCTACCAACTGAGCTATCTGGAAAGCCCCTCATCATAGGAAACAAGAATGCAAAAGTAGGAAGTTAAGAGATACCTGGAATAACAGGCAAGTTTGGCCTTGGAGTACAAAATGAAGCAAGGCAAAGGCTAACAGAGTGTTGCCAAGAGAACACACTGGTCATAGCAAACACCCTCTTCCAACAATACAAGAGAAGACTCTACACATGGACATCATCAGATGGTCAACACCGAAATCAGATTGACTATATTCTTTGCAGTCGAAGATGGAAAAGCTCTATACAGTCAGCAAAAACAAGACCAGGAGATTACTGTGGCTCAGATCATGAATTCCTTATTGACAAATTCAGACATAAGCTGAAAAAAGTAGGGAAAACCGTCAGGTCATTCAGGTATGACCTAAATTAAATCTCTTATGGTTATAAAGTAGAAGTGACAAATAGATTCCAGGGATTAGATCTGATAGACATGATAGATAGAGTGCCTGAAGAACTATGAATGGAGGTTCATGACGTTGTACAAGAGGCAGTGATCAAGACCATCCTCAAGAAAAGGAAATGCAAAAAAGCAAAATGGTTTTCTGAGGAGGCCTTACAAATAGCTGAGAAAAGAAGAGAAGCTAAACGCAAAGGAGAAAAGGAAAGATTTATCCATTTGAATCAGAGTTCCAAAGAATAGCAAGAACAGGTAAGAAGCCTTCCTAAGTGAACAATGCAAAGAAATAGAGGAAAAAAATAGAATGGGAAAGACTAGAGATCTCTTCAAGAAAATTAGAGATACCAAGAGAACATTCCATGCAAACATGGGCACAATAAAGGACAAAACCTGTATGGACTTAAGAGAAGAAGAAAATATTAAGAAGAGGTGGCAATAGTACACAGAAGAACTGTACAAAAATTACCTTAATGACACAGATAACCATGATGATGTGATCACTCACTATGGACAAAGCTAGTGGAGGTGATGGAATTCAAGTTGAGCTATTTCAAATCCTAAAAGATAATGCTGTGAAACTGCTGTACTCAATATGCCAGCAAATTTGGAAAATTCAGTAGTGGCCACAGGACTTGAAAAGGTCACTTTTCTTTCCAATCCCAAAGACAGGAAATGCTGAAGAATGTTTGCACTACCACTCAATTACACTCATCTCACAAACTAGCAAAGTAATGCTCAAAATTCTTGAAGCCAGGGTTCAACAGTACATGAATCAAGAATTTCCAGATGTCTAAGCTGGATTTTGAAAAGGCAGAAGAACAAAAGATCAACTTGCCAACATCCATTGGATCATAGGAGAAGCAAGAGAATTACAGAAAAGCATCTACTTCTGCTTCATTGACTAAGCTAAAGACTGACTTTGTGGATCACAACAAACTGTGGAAAATTCTTAAAGAGATGGGAATATCAGATCTTACCTGTCTCCTGAGAAATCTATATGCAAGTCAAGAAGCAACAGTTAGAACCAGACATGGAACAGACTGGTTCAAAATTGGTAAAGGAGTACATCAAGGCTGTATGTTATCAGCCTGTTTATTTAACTTATATGCAGAGCACATTATGTGAAATATTGGGCTATATGAAACACAAGCTGGAATCAAGATTGTTGGGAGAAGTATCAATAGTCTCAGATATGCAGATGATACCACCCTTATGGCAGAAAGAGAAGAGGAACTAAAGAGCTTTTTGATGAAGGTGAAAGAGAAGATTGAAAAAGCTGGCTTAAAACTCAGCATTTAAGAAACAAAAATCATGGCATCCAGTCCCACCACTTTGTACAACACAGCACTATGAATCAACTGTACTTCAACAAAACTTTTAAAATATTTCTCAGCAAGGTTTATTTTTCCTTTATAAAAATGATTCATATATACATATATTAATTTTATATTTCCCCAGGCAAGAATACTGGGGTAGGTAGCCATTCCCTTCTCCAGGGCATCCCCCTGACCCAAGGATTGAACCAAGATCTCCTGGAATTGCAGGCAGATTCCCTACCATCTGTGCCACCAGAGAAGTCCTTTATATTGCATATTAATGACATTTTTTATGTTTATATTTTCCCTTTTAAAAGAGAATTCCCTGAACTCTTCTTTGTCTTCACCTTCCTGTGAGCACTCATTCTCTCATCAAATCCTGCCTGATAAAGTGACAATCTCATAGCAGCTGTTTGCCCTACTCCCCAGCAGGTTCATCTGGAGGCTCAGTTACTCCATGTGTCTTCCTGATACTCCCACAAAGAGGAATCCCACCTAAAAGTAATTGAGGTAAACCTAAGTTACTATACAGATATTTGGTACCTCATAAGCTTGCCTCTCATCATTCTCTGAAATTTTGGAGGGCTGAATTTGACATCTCAGCAAGATTACAAATTCCTGGTGTCCCAGGTCTTCTATTTTCCATAAATTCAGATTCGATGCTGAAGATGGCTTCCCCTAAAGGCATCCAGACTAGGAAACTTCTGGGCTCCAATTTCTTCAGAAGTAATGAGCAGAACTTGAAGCAGGTAATAAGGATATATCTAGAGCCAGAAGCAGGAATTGTCAGGAATCACACTAGTGGGATACATGGTAATCCACAGAAAATTAATAGATTTCAGAAACATTTCTTGGAAGGTGGCACTAGAATTACCGTGATAGCCTGTCAAGGTGGTCCTTGTTCTCCTTAGTGAGGCCCAAGGACCCTATTGTCCCCAGGTTCTGGGTGTCTGTGTCAGACATCAATGCTTTTCTTTTAAACCTATGGTTGTATCAGCATAGATTAATCACTTCAAATCTCCAAAAGCCTCTGTCTCACAATTTTTCTTTAATGAAAGTTTAAGCTCTACTAACTGGTCTTATGAACCAAGTTTTGACAATAGCTATATAAGAAAAAGTCAAGTCAATAGAACCTATATTGAAATACTTTGGCTCTCTGATTCAGAGATTCTACTTTACTTAAAACCAACAAGAGTCTATAAATACTTGGAGCAAGGACTTTATAATTAAAAGTGAACATTTCCAATTCAAGTTAACCATGTTCTCACAATTTGCTCTGTTTTGTTGTTCCTCCTATGAAGTTCATCCACCTATTTTATGCCAGGAATTATCCTCAAGGACAGAAGCACAACACTGAATACAAAACAGTTCCTTCCTTTAACTCACAATCAAAGTGTCAACAAATTATAAATTTCAACAAAATATAAATTGAACCACAGAAAAGTACAGATGTTCAACTATTACTGAACTACAGAAACAGCCATTTCTATGGACTGGCCTCCTACGATTATTTGTTTTAAATCTCTAATAAAGATGTCTTACAAGTCTTGGGTTGGTTTAAGAAATGGAGTGGTCACTTGCTTTTGTCCCCCACTTTGGCTGGAAAACAGGGAGTGAGCAGATAGGCAATAAGAGGTGTTACCAAGGAAACAGGTAATGGAGAGCCCTGTGTGCCATAAAAAGAAGTTGGACTTTATTCCAACAGGAAGTAGGTCATATAAAGAAGTTTGCACTTTATTCCAACAGGAAGTAGGATGTCAGTGAAGGGTTGCAAACAGAGGAGAAGCATTAACAAGTACATTTCTAAGAGATCCTTCTGAAAAATGTTCAGGAGAGATTATAGGAAGATGAGACAGAAAACAGAGACAAGAGATCCCATAGTAATGCAGGAAAAGCATGATGAGGACCTCTAGTACAACAGAGTAAGTTGATATGAAGAAGACGGGAGAGGTTCAAGTAGGATTTTAAAAGAGACAATGAAGGACTTCGCTGGTGGTACAGTGATTAAGATGCCATACTTCCAATGTAGGGGGTGCAGGTTCAAATCCTGGTCATAGAACTAAGATCTCATACACTGGCAGGCCAAAAAAAATTTTTTTTAATAAAAGGGAGAATCAGCAAGATTTATTAATAAATAAGATGGAGGAAGGGGTGAGAGGAATGTATGAAAGGAAGGAGTTAAAGATGACCTCTTCCCAACCCACGGCAAGACTGGCTATGTAATTTATGGAGCCCAATACAAAATGAAATTGCTCAAAAATTATTGGAAATGTCAAGACAACAACAGCTGAGCATTAAGCAAAGCGGGAGACATTTTGGGAGAAGCACTCACTCCATGGCACATGTCACACATCTGAAAAGCTCGCCCTGGTCCTAGATTCTGACTAGGAACAGTCAGAACATCCATTTGATGGTGGGGCCATGAAGTAGGATCAAGAACCTGGGAGAATGAGGAGATAAGAGAAGAATAAAGTGAGATGTGCTTAGCTCTGTTGATTTTGAAGTTCCAGTGGCACATCTGAGTAGAATGTTAGTATAAGATGGAAATTAAAGCAAGCATGTTGGGATCAGAAAGATTTGGGCTTACGTGACAGCTGTTCCCCTTGTAAGCTATGAGAGCGTGAACAAATACCTAGATTTCATGTGCTTTGGTTTCCTCATCTAAAAACTTCATGGAGTTAAGAGATCAAATGGAATTCTATTTTAAATTCATAGTCTAGTTTCTGATATATAGCCATTTGTAAGTGACACCCTCTATTGGCATAAGCATCATCATTATTATTATTTAGTTTAATTCAAGTCAGTCCTCAGTCCTATCCAACTCTTTGAGACCTCAATGACTGCAACAACCAAGGCTTCCCTGGCCATCACCATCTCCCAAACTTGGTCAAACTCATGTCCATTGAGTCGGTGATGCCATCCAACCATCTCACCCTCTCTCGTCTCCTTCTCCTCCTGCCTTCAATCTTTCCTAGCATCAGGGTCTTTTCAAATGAATCAGTTTTTCACATCAGGTGGCCAAAGTATTGGAGTTTCACCTTCAGTGTCAGTCCTTCCATTGAATATTTAAGACTGATTTCCTCTAGGATGGACTGGTTGGATCTCCTTGCAGTCCAAGTTACTCTCAAGAGTCTTCTCCAACCACACAGTTCAAATCATCAATTCTTTGGCGCTCAGCTTTCTTTATAGTCCATCTCACACACCCATACATGACTACTGGAAAAACCATAGTTTTGACTAGATGGACCTTTGTTGGCAAAGTAATGGCTCTGCTGTTTAATCTGCTGTCTAGGCTGATCATAGCTTTTCTTCCAAGGAGCAAGCATCTTTTAATTTTACCTTCTTCAATGATTTTGGAGCCCTCAAAATGAAACTCTCTCACTGTTTCCATTATTTCCCCATCTGTTTGCCACAGCAATAGGACTGGATGCCATAATCTTAGTTTTCTGAATGTTGAGCTTTAAGACAACTTTTTCACTCTATTCTTTCACTTTCATCAAGAGGCTCTTTAGTTCTTCTTTGCTTTCTGCCATAAGGGTGATGGCATCTGCATATCTGAGGTTACTGATATTTCTCTCTTGATTCCAGCTTGTGCTTCATCCACCCCAGCATTTCACATAATGTACTCTGCATATAAGTTAAATAAACAGGTGACAATATACAGCCTTGATGTACTCCTTTACTGATTTGGAACTAGTCTATTGTTCCATGTCTGGATCTAACTGCTGCTTCTTCAGTGAGTGAGTGAAGTTGCTCAGTCATGTCTGACTATTTGCGAAGCCATGGACTGTTACCAGGCTCCTCTGTCCATGGTATTTTCCAGGCAATCATACTGGAGTGAATTGCCATTTCCTTCTCCAGGGGATCTTCCCAACCCAGGGATCAAACCTGGGTCTTCCACATTGTAGACAGATGCTTTACTGTCTGAGCCACCAGGGAAGAAGGCAGATTAGGTGATCTGGTATTCCAGTTAGTCTTTCAGAATTTTCCACAGTTTGCTGTGATCCACACAATCAAAGGTTTTGGTGTAGTCACTAAACCAGAAGTACATGTTTCTCTGGAACTCTCTTGCTTTTTTGATGATCCAATGGATGTTGGCAATTTGATCTCTGGTTCCTCTGCCTTTTCTAAAACCAGCTTGAACATCTGGAAGTTCTCAGTTCACATATTGTTGAAGCCCGGATTCGAGAATTTTGAGCATTACTTTGCTAGCATGTGAGATGAGTGCAATTGTGTGTTAGTTCAAACATTCTTTGGCATTGCCCTTCTTTGGGATTGGAATGAAAACTGACCTTTTCCAGTCCTGTGACCACTGCTGAGTTTTCTAAATTTGTTGGCATATTGAGTACAGCAGTTTCATAGCATCATCTTTTAAGATTTGAAATAGCGCAATGGAAATTTGATCACCTCCACTAGCTTTGTTCATAGTGATGCTTTCTAAGGCACACTTGACTTGGCATTCCAGGATGTTTGGCTCTAGGTGGGTGATCACACCATCATGGTTATCTGGGTCATGAAGATCTTTTTTGTATAGTTCTTCTGTGTATACTTGCCACCTCTTCTTAATATCTTCTGCTTCTGTTAGGTCCATACCATTTCTGTCCTTTATTTTGCCCATCTTTGCATGAAATGTTCCCTTGGTATCTCTAATTTTCTTGAAGAGAGCTCTAGTTTTCCCATTCTATTGTTTTCCTTTATTTCTTTGCACTGATCACAGAGGAAAGCTTTCTTATCTCTCCTTGCTGTTCTTTGGACCTCTGCATTCAAATGGGTATATATTTCCTTTTCTCCTTTGCCTTTAGTTTCTCTTCTTTTTTTAACTATTGTTAAGGCCTCCTCAGAAAATCATTTTGCCTTTTTGCATTTCTTTTTCTTGGGGATGGTCTTGTTCATTACTTCCTGTACAATGTCACAAACCTCCATCCATAGTTCTTCAGGCACGCTATCAGATCTAATCCCTTGAATCTATTTGTCACTTCCTTATAAGGTTTGGAAAATCACTGATGCACAGTTGGCTCAAAATTGCAGCAGTGAAAGCCATGAAATACGAAGAGAAGATCACAGAGTTAATGCTGATAAAGACTGACATTTGATTGGGAAAGGGGGAGTGGGAGATAGAACCAGTTCTGGACCCTACCGAAGCACAAAGTTTAAACAAAGAAATGAATTGCTAATAGTGGAATTTCCCAATAGAAACAGGCCTATGGGGAAATACTTGGGGACAGAATCTCCCAGGCAGGCAGTCATTTATTTCACCAACAGATGTCTCAGGTCTTGCTCTCCAGACATGTGCTACAAAGGTTCCAGATGTTTCTTTTCCCCTCAAGTCATTTCTGTGAAAATATCCAGCATGTTTACTCAGTTGTAAAACTCTGACTGATTATAAGGGAAAATGGGATCTGATTAGTTTTACAGCACTCCACAGTTCCAACTGTTTGGGGAAAGTGGTCAACCTTTCATTTCATCAAGAGTATCAAGTGATGAATGTTTTGCATTATATTAAATAAGTATTATCATTTAAAGGTTGACTCCTTTTATTGACAATTTGACTTCTAATTTTTAAACTGAAAAATACATTTTTAATTTGTTTTTCTGAATCAGGCTTATAAATATATTCATTTTTCCTAACTAAGGGAAAATGAAACAAAAATTTTGAAATGCTCTGCTAACTTCCCTAAATTTAGTTAAGAACATAGCTTGGGACTCTGTTCTATAACTGAAATACCCTTTCTGCTTCAGTTCTTCAATTATGCAAGTTCATAGTCTTCTGGGTTCTTTAGCAATTTAGCATCTGGTTTTCAAGTTATGTGATTTTTTTCCATGAATAAAAATATTAAAATTAGGTATCAGTTCACAAAATCCATAAACTTAACTGTCAAACTTCGATAGGATTTTAGTAATATTTTCCATTTAATGGCTACAACAGACAGTGGCTGAGTGAAGTATGACTAAAAATAACATGCAAATGGAAAGAACATTGCTGGATTGGGATAGAAACATATATTTTAATTGATTTTATTGATAGCAATATTTCCATTCTCTACAGTGGGTTATCTCTCCTTTAATCCCACAATTCAACCCCCACTACCATACTCCTTATCCTTAGCACATGATTTTCTCAAGGCAACAGATATAATATACAGAATTAAGTCCTTAATTTCTCTCCCCTCACCCCCGCAGTTATCTGATAGCCGTTCATCTCTAGTACTATCTTCTCCTTCAATTTCATCTTCATCCTGTGCCACTGACAATTCTGCCCTCCTCCCCTGCATTCTTATTCTCCCTGTGGTTGTTGTTGTTCAATCACTCAATTGTGTCTGACTCTTTGCAATCCCATGGACTGCAGCACACCAGGCTTCCCCGTCCTTCATCGTCTCCTGAAGTTTGCTCAAACTCATGTCCGTTGAGATGCCTTCCAACTGTCTCATCCTCTGTCACCCTCTTCTCCTCCTGCCCTCAATCTTTTCCAGTATCAGCATCCTTTCCAAGAGTCAGCTCTTCAGATCAGGTGGCCAAAGTATTGGAGTTTCAGCTTCAGCATCAGTTCTTCCAATGAATACTCAGGGTTTGATCTCCTTGCTGTCCAAGAGACTCTCAAGAGTCTTCTCCAGCACCACATTTTCTCCCTAGCATGTATCATTTTATAAGATGTTATACAGTTTACTTATTGTCTGCTTCTACTACCAAATGGGCTTAGTAACTCAGTCATGTCCAACTCTTTGCAACCCCATTTACTGTAGCCTACCAGGCTCCTCTGTCCATGAGGATTCTCTAGGCAAGAAAACTGGAGTTGGTTGCCATGCTTTCCTCCAGGGGATCTTCCCAACCCAGGAATCAAACTGGGGTCTTCTGCATTGCAGGGATAGGTACTACCAGAATACAAAATATCAGCTTCTAAAGACCAATTATTCTATTTGTTCTATTCATCATTGAATTCTTAATACCCAAAACAGATCTGGGAGCCAAGCAGGACCTCAGTAAATATGGATTGAATAGATGAATGTCTGACCTCCACCTGCAAAATTTTTCCTTTGCATCATTCAATTGATGTTCACAGTGTAGCTTAAAATTAACTTTAATGAGGCCTCCCGATCTATTATAGGCCTCCCCTAAACCGTCAGTCTCTTAGTAACTCACTTATTTCTTTCCCAATTCAGTTTGCTAAAATTTCTTCTTTCCTCTGTTCACTTATTCAACAAATATTGATTAATGCCTACAGGATTCCAGGCCACATGATAAGCACATTCAATATAAGATAGAAACCAACCAAAATTTCCTGTCCACATGTAACATCAACACTAAAGGGAAACAGGTAATAAATAAGTAAATTATACAGTATTCTAAAAGTTTGTGGGCTTCTCTGGTGGCTCAAAGAGTAAAGAATCTGCCTGCAATGCAGGAGACCCAGATTCAATCCCTGGGTTGGGAAGACCCCTGGAGAAGGGAATGGCTACCCATTCCAGTATTCTTGCCTGGAGAATTCCATGAACAGAGACTAGTGGGCTACAGTCCATGGGATGGCAAAGAGTTGGACATGACTGAATGAATAACACTAACACATTTCTCTAAAAGTTTATGAGCTTCTCTGGCAGCGCTCAGACAGTAAAGCATCTGCCTGCAATGCAGGAGACCCAGGTTCAATCCCTGGGTCGGGAAGACCCCTGGAGAAGGGAATGGCTACCCATTCCAGTATTCTTGCCTGGAGAATTCCATGAACAGAGGAGACTAGTGGGCTACAGTTCATGGGATGGCAAAGAGTTGGACATGACTGAGTGACTGAGGCTATGCTAAAAGTTTATAAGTGCAATGGACAAAACAAAGCCAGGTAAGATGAGGTCAGGAGAATCAAGGAAAAGAGATGAAAGAGTTGCATTTAAGTAGGGTGGTTCAGGTTACCTTAGGAAGATGAAATTTAAGTAAGACTTGAAAGACTAGCTAGAAAATCCAAGGACGTGTACCCTAGGCAGGAGGAACAGCCAGTTTAAAAGCACTAAAATTGAGCGCAGCTTCTGTGTCCAAAGAAGCCAATGGTGGACTTCCTTGGCTGTCCAGTAGTTAAGAATCTGCCTGCCAAGGGGTTCAGTCTCTGGTCTGGAAAGATTCCGTATGCAGCCCATGTGACACAACTACAGAGTCCACCTGCCAGAATTACTGAAGCCTTTATATCCTAGAGCCCATGCTCTGCCACAGAAGAAGATACCGCAATGAGAAGCCTGTGCCCTGCAACTGGAAAAGGCTGTGCGCAGAAACGAAAACCCAGGGCAGCCAAAAATACATTTTAAAAATTAATTAATTAATTTCCCAAAAAGAAGAACCCAGGGATGCCACCATAGCTGGTACGAAAAGCAAGAAGGAGAGACTAGTGAAAAAGGAGTTCTGAGAGTAAAGAAGTCTGTGTAAATATACTTCACAGAACTCTTTTCTTTTCAGTGAAGAAAATTCTTGGTCAGAGGGAACTTCAGCAAGCTAGCAGAAGAAAGGAATAAACACACCACAAAGCAATCAAGTCTTTCATCTCACAGATCTGCTACAGATGTTTAATAGAACTTCATTCCTTTTGTAACATTGTCTTGAAAAAATATGTTATTTCTATGGGGAAAACTTCTGGCATGAAATGATTGGAATGACTACAGGATTTTATACCATCTTGAAAACATAACTGAAACCAAGAGAATTTGGAAGTTAGCAATAATACCCAGTCACCCTGAGGATATCTGTTTCCTTAATCTTCTACCTTAAAAAACGTGACCTTTGATGGTCTCCATTTTATATATGGGTGTGTGTTCCTTTGATATGAGTGTTTAATCAGATTCAGGGATGTATTTCAGTCACAAATCTGGAATTTTGCTGTCTTGATGCTTTTAGGAATTTTACTAAAAACTTTTCCAGAAGGTTTAGGCCTAGCAAAATATCATTACAATAATTTGGCAGTAAAATTTAAGCATTTCATACGGGGAACTAATCTTTATTTCGTTAATGAGCAGAAATGTATGTACCACTTTTTTTCTTAATGAATGAATTTGGAGACTCCTGAAGATTTCACTGGCTATAAATTATCTTTTTTGTTCTCAATATGTTAGCCCCAGGTCAAAGGTTAGATTTTTTTTTAAAATTTCATTGGTTTTTGTTGTGTGTGTGTATATGTGTGTGTGTGTGTGTGTGTGTGTGTGTGTGTGTGCATGTGTAGAAAATGTAAAGAGTGAGAAAAGAAAAAGAAAGTTGAAAAAGACATGTTAGCTGGCAATGAGGCTTCCCTGGTAGCTCCGCTAGTAAAGAATCCTCCTGCAATACAGGAAACTCTGGTTCAATTCCTGGGTCAGGAAAATCCCCTGGATAAANGAAAGTTGAAAAAGACATGTTAGCTGGCAATGAGGCTTCCCTGGTAGCTCCGCTAGTAAAGAATCCTCCTGCAATACAGGAAACTCTGGTTCAATTCCTGGGTCAGGAAAATCCCCTGGATAAAGAATAGGGTATCAACTCCAGTATTCTTAGGCTTCCTTGGTGGCTCAGATGGTGAAGAATCCACCTACAATGCAGGAGACTTAAGTTTGATTCCTGGGCTGGGAAGACTCCCCAAAGGAGGGCATGGCAACACACTCCAGTATTCTTGCCTGGAGAATTCCCACGGAGAGGGGAACCTGGTGGGCTATCGTCCATGGGGTCATAAAGAGTCAGACACGACTGAGTAGCTAAACATGGCACAGCACAGCAGCAAGCTGCCAATCCGAGCAGAATAATCATTCTCCTAACAGGGCTACAGCAGGTTCTGAGCAAGTTTTCTATTCCTCTTTCAGCTGGATCCTGATGTCCACACACCTTCCTTATTCCATCATTTTCCCTATTTCCTGCCTCTTCTTCCTTACAGGATCACTGACCTTGCCATTCTTTCTCTTTGCCATGACTTATGAATTAGATCAGTACCCAAGCACTTGCATTTGGCCTAGAGACCCACATTATCTTTAACAGCTTTCCAAGAGGCACAGCTGTTTATTCATTTTTTGTTCAACAAAAAGTTTTTCAACCTCCAACTATGCGCCAGGCATTGCACTGAGTATTCTGTATCTGACGGTGAACAAAACAGGCATGGTCCTCATTTTCATAGGACTTACAACGGAATAAAGAAGAAAACTTTTCAGTAAAACAATACATAAGTAATTGCATACGTATCAGTAGCTTCTATGAAGGAAAATAACAGGGTAAAGGAACAGAGGAAGGAAAGGTGACATAACAGAGAAAGCTTAATTTATGTTGAAGATGAATGAGGGCCTATCAGTTCAGTTCAGATCAGTCGCTCAGTCATGTCCAACTCTTTGCGACCCCATAAATCGCAGCACTCCAGGCCTCCCTGTCCATCACCAACTCCAGGACTACACTCAAATTCATATCCATCAAGTCGGTGATGCCATCTAGCCATCTCATCCTCTGTTGTCCCCTTCTCTTCCTGCTCCCAATCCCTCCCAGCATCAGAGTCTTTTCCAATGAGTCAANTATAATGGTCATCTGAGTTAAATTCACCCATTCCAGTCCATTTTAGTTCGCTGATTGCTAGAATGTTGACTTTCACCCTTACCATCTCTTGTTTGACCACTTCCAATTTGCCTTGATTCATGGACCTGACATTCCAGGTTCCTATGCAGTACTGCTCTTTACAGCATCAGATCTTGCTTCTATCACCAATCACATGCAGAACTGGGTATTGTCTTTGCTTTGGCTCCATCTCTTCATTCATTCTGGAGTTATTTCTCCACTGATCTCCAGTAGCATATTGGGCACCTAATGACCTGGGGTGTTCCTCTTTCAGTATTCTATCATTTTGCCTTTTCATACTGTTGTTGGGGTTCTCAAGGCAAGAGTACTGAAGTGGCTTGCCATTCCCTTCTCCAGTGGACCACGTTCTGCAACAACTTATTTAAACAGAAAATTTCTTTCCATGATGTGAGGTGAGTGCCACCTCATTTTCTACCCTTCCCCACATATCTAACCCTAAGCAGCACTTAGTATGAGTTGAAGTCTTCTTTCCATTTCTTTTTTCTTTTTCTCAGTTCTCCATTATCTCTTACCAGGAAATAATTATTACATTCTTGTTGATCCTTCCAGAAGTTCTGAGATAAATTAGCTATATAGAGCCATGCACCTTCTATTTTACTCAATTGTGAGCATACTATGCCTAGCACTTTGTATTTCTTTTGTTTTATCCTGTGGGATCATTCCATGCAGGTATGTGAAGAGCTTACTCATTCTTTTATAAGGACTCAAGGCAATCCATCTTGAGAAGTGACTCTTGTACTAGTAAGAACCCAAATGAAAACTCATTTATCAAAGCTTTTCTTCCTACTTCTACACTAGGTTCTTCCATTTTTCCCCAGCCACCAACCAAAGTTTCAGCACTACTATTACCCTTGCCTCTGTGGCTCAAATTGCCAGCTTGGACATTGTTCATTCTTGCCTCTGATGAATGCATGTCTGCAGCTCTTGGGCCTTCCAATCTGTGTCTAGCGTTGGTCCTCATTAACTATGTGCCTTTTGTGCTCTATCGCTCAGTTGTGTCCAACTCTTTATGATCCCATTTACTGTAGTCTGCCAGGCTCCTCTGTCCATGACATTCTCCAGGCAAGAATACTGGTGTGGGTTGCCATTTTCTTCTTCACTGATTCATTATAGTGTTCTCTTAAATAACCTGACTTTTTAGCAAGTCACTGAATCTGAGTCCCTTTTCTGCCATAAGTTTTTCTCTTGTCTTACCAAATATTAGCCTGGAGTATCAGTTACATTTCAGCACATCTTGTCTCAGTTGTCTATCCTCACTCATCATCAGTTCCCTTTAGTAAATCTAAGGTAAGTGCTCAGATACATATACATATCTTTCTTTATGAGTCTGGAATCATCAGCTTGCTCCTGCCCTTCTTTTTAAAATACCATTGTTGGCTTTAAAAAGGAGTTTCTTCTTTTCTTTCATATACCTAAACAATTCCAAGAGCAAAGACTCTGTTTAACTATGAAAACATTGCCTAGAGAATAACTTCTTTGACTGCCTTCTTTCACAGTTTTTTTTATACTATCCTTCCAAAAGCTTTCAGCACCTCTCAGATGTTTTCTGAGATCCTCTGAGACACAAAAAGCATGTCAAACAAGCAGCCATTTTTTCCGGGACCCTGAGCTTACTTGCCTCTTCAAGAAACCTGCCTTCCTCTTTCTTATTCTCTAGAAAAAGAGTAAAATGTAGTTTCATCCTTCCCTTTCTCTTAATATTATAATACTAACTGTTAATTAACTTGTAGTCCTTCTTAGCCTTCAGTGTACAGCATTTATGTTTTAAGACTACAGTAAAATTGCAAAATAAGAGAAATATCATGACCTCTTCATTGCTTATTTCATTTAATGTAGTAACACCATCCTCTCAGTCACAAGAGATGGAAAAATGATAATCATCTTCAATGTATCTCTCATCCCAACATATGATCAGATTCTTCAATGTCTTTGAAATCAAACTCTCTTTTCTCATAACATTGACCTCACTCAAACTTTCTAACAGCTCTTTATAAGCTATCTTTCAGGTAAGACTCTGAAAATATAAATACTTGCTTTCCCCTGAACCTTTTTATTTTTTTTTTCCTCTAGGAGGCAGGACACTCATTTAATGAGTCAGATTCTAGGCATGTGCCTAGGCTGCATTTACTAATGAGTAGCTCACTGTGGATTAATGATCACACCCATTGCCATGGCACATTCTTAAACTTTCTCCTTTTATGGACCAGGAGAGGCAAAATAGCCCAGAACTTCTCCCACATAGAGGAGACTGAATCATCCAGCTGCCTTGATCATCAGTTCTCTTTCATACAAATTTCAGTCCACTAATCCCAAAAGTTTCTGTCCTTCCCTGAGACTGGCAAGAACACAGTTCCCAAGTTAGAGTCTAGGCTTAGGGAAAGCAAAGATGCTTCTTAGGATTCTGTTCTATATGCCATTTTCCAAGCCCATCTTACTGGAGTTCTTGAGAGTTGAGGACAAAAAGTCCAACTAATAATTTTTGGCCAATAGCATGGGCAAACTTATGAGAAGAGTGGCTGTGGTCTTGTTAATATTGGATATACAATCAATATCCTAACATTCTTCAAAATCATAAAACGCATGGTCTTATAGTTCATATCCAATTACAAGATCCTTCTTGGAAATATCTGAAGTTTTGCTTGTCTCCATTGGTATCAAATAAAATTTTAAACTGTAGAATGTCATTCAAGATGATCCAATATCTCAGACTAAATCTGCCTTGATAATTGCTTTATCATTGACTGCCAAAACATGAATCCACTAGCATAGACTTCCTCAGTTCAGTTCAGTCACTAGGTCATGTCTGACTTTTTGTAACCCCATGGACTGCAGCAGGCCAGGCTTCCCTGTCCATCACCAACTCCCGGAGCTTACTCAAACTCATCTCCATAAAGTCAGTGATGCCATCCAAACATCTTATCCTCGATTGTCCCCTTCTCCTCTTGCCTTCAATCTTTCCCAGCATCAGGGTCTTTTCCATTGAGTCAGTTCTTTGCATCATGTGGCCAAAGCATTGGAGTGTCAGCTTCAGCATCATTCCTTTAAACGGTTATTCAGGACTGATTTCCTTTAAGATGGACTGGTTGGATTTCCTTGCAGTCCAAAGGATTCTCAAGAGTCTTCTCCAAAACCACAGTTCTACAGCATCAGTTATTCGATGCTCAGCTTGCTTCATAGCCCAGCTCTCACATCCATATATGACTACTGGAAAAACCATAGCTTTGACCAGACGGACCTTGGTTGACAAAGTAATGTCTCTGCTTTTTAATATGCTCTCTAGGTTGGTCATAGCTTTTCTTCCAAAGAGAAATTTTTAATCTTTTAATTTCATGGCTGCAGTCATCACCTGCAATAATTTTGGAGCCCATAAAAATGAAGTCTGTTACTGTTTCCATTCTTTCCCCATCTATTTGCCATGAAGTGATGGGACTGGATGCCATGATCTTAGTTTTCTGAATGTTGAGTTTTAAACCAACTCTGCACTCTCCTCTTTCACTTTCACCAAGAGGCTCTTTAGTTCTTCTTTGCTTTCTGCCATAAGGGTGATGTCATCTGCATATCTGAGGTTAGTGAAATTTCTCCTGGCAATCTTGATTTCAGCTTGTGTTTCATCCAGTCCAGCATTTCATATGATGTATTCTGCATATAAGTTAAATAAGCAGGGTGACAATATACAGCCTTGATGAGCTTCTTTCCCAATTTACAGCTGATCTGTTGTTCCATGTCCAGTTCTAACAGTTGCTTCTTGACCTTCATACACATTTCTCAGGAGGCAGGTCAAGTGGTCTGGTATTCCCATCGCTTTAAGAATTTTCCACAGTTTGCTGAGATCCACAGAGTCAAAGCCTTTGGCATGGTCAATAAAGCAAAAGTAGATGTTTTTCTGGAACTCTTTTGCTTTTCCCATGATCCAATGGTTGTTGGCAATTTGATCTCTGGTTCCTCTGCCTTTTCTAAAACCAACTTGAACATCTGGAGGTTCTCAGTTCACGTACTGTTGAAGCCTGGCTTGGAGAATTTTGAGCATTACATTGCTAGCGTGTGAGACAAATGCAAATCTGAGGTAGTTTGAACATTCTTTGGCATTGCCTTTCTTTGGGATAGGAATAAAAACTGACCTTTTCCAGGCCTGTGGCAACTACTGAGTCTTCCAAATTTGTTTGCATATTGAGTACAGTAGTTCCACAGCATCGATTTTTAGGATTTGAAATAGCTCCACTGGAATTCCATCACCTGAACTAGTTTTGTTCATAGTGGTGCTTCGTAAGGTCCACTTGACTTGGCATTCCAGAATGTCTGGCTCTAGGTGAGTGATCACACCATCATGGTTATCTGGGTCATTAAGATATTTTTTGTATAGTTCTTCTGTGCATACTTGCCACTTCTTAATATCTTCTGCTACTGTTAGATCCATACCATTTCTGTCCTTTATGGAACCCATCTTTGCATGAAATATCCCCTTGATATCTCTAATTTTTTTGAAGAGATCTCTAATCTTTCAATTCTATTGTTTTCCTCTATTTCTTTGCATTGATCGCTGAGGAAGACTTTTTTATCTCTCCTTGCTATTCTTTGGAACTCTGCATTCAAATGAGTGTATATTTCCCTTTCTCCTTTGCCTTTCACTTCTCTTCTTTTCTCAGCTCTTTGTAAGGCCTCCTCAAATAGCCATTTTGCATGTTTGCTTTTCTTTTGCTTGGGGATGGTCTTTATCACTGCCTCCTGTACAATGTCACAAACCTCCATCCATAGTTCTTCAGGCATTCTATCAGATCTAATCCCTTGAATCTATTTGTCACTTTCCCTGTATAATCATATGAGATTTTATTTAGGTCATACTGAATGGTCTAGTGGTTTTCTCTACTTCTTAAATTTATATCTGAATTTGGCAATAAAGAGTTCATCATCTGAGCCACAGTCATCTCCCAGTCTTGTTTTTGCTCACTATATAGAGCTTCTCTATCCCTGGCTGCAAAGAATATAATCAATCTGATTTTGGTATTGACCATCTGGTGATGTCCATGTGTGGAGTCTTCTCTTGTGTTGTTGGAAGAGGATGTTTACTATGACCAGCATGTTCTCTAGGCAAAACTCTGTTAGCCTTTGACTTGCTTCATTTTGTACTCCAAGGCCAAATTTGCCTGTTACTCCAGGTATCTCTTGATTTGCTACTTTTACATTCCAGTCACCTATAATGAAAAGGACATCTTTTTTGGCTGTTAGTTCTAGAACTTCCTAAATCGATCCTTTTTATGCTTCTGTGGTTGGTTTATACTCTTTCCCCTCTAAAGAAGCTTTCCCCAAATCCTTGACCTCCACCTGCCATACTTAGTCACTCCACATGTAGCCACTGCTCACCTTCTATGTTGCAGCCACTGAGCCAAATCCTGTGGAGATTCAAGGTAAATATAATATTCAAACCTTGCCACACTTAGAGATATTATCAAATCCTTCCAGTTGTTAAGATTGTCTACTCCCTTTGTGCTCTAGTCTTACATTACTTATTGTGCCTTGGAGTACAGAAATGTGTGTATATTCCATATCTCCACCACTGAATGACAAACCTCTTGCAGGCAAATACTACTTCTTATTCATTCTTTCATTTTCCAGTAACTTAAAAAGAGGCATATTTATAGAAAATTTTTATAAAATTATTTAATTACCTTGCCACATGTTTGGAAGCCAAGTTTGTCATCTTACATTGATAGCAAACTTGTGGTATTAATCAACATTTTCACTCTACATATTCCAAACACAGTTTTCTCCAAACACCTTGCAGGTGTTAACTTAGTTTCCTTCAAAACAGACCTTTGAGGTAGATGCTATTATTGTTATTTCCATTTATACAGATGAGAAAACTGAGACATGTATATATATTAAATAACTTGCCACACAAGCAATGAGTGGGAAAATGAGGCTGTCAATGCTTATAGTGAAAGGATAAATAGGAATATTCTGCATCAGGGATCTTTCTGGAAAGCTTGCAGTTTCTTATAAGGGTGGATATGCTGTGTCATTCCAAACAAATCAGCCACATTGTCACAAGGTGGAGCACCCTTTGAAGAAAATGATGAGTGCGTCAAAATTACTGAAATATAATACCAGAGCCCTTAACTAGGATTGAAACTTAATTTTACCCTTGGCTTTGCTACTTACAAATAGATAATTTTGCATCGGTCACCCCATGATTCTCACTTTTCTTATCAGGGAATGGAGAAGATTATGCCTGCTTTGTAGGTAAATGAGACACTAAACAAGAAAGATTCAATATCAGAAGGCTACTGTATGAATTGAAGGAACCACTGTTACTTCAGGCTTACTGCAGTCTTACTTACTCTGGTGTCAAGGTAACAGACAGAGAGTTTATTGAGAAGTTCAGTGAGAAAGTTGTGATGGTAGAGGTTTGGTACAAAGCCTGAAGTCACTTCTGTGATCTGAGAGGATTCACTTTTTGCTACATTGAGACAGAGACAGAGAAGGTGAACAGGTTCTATTTTAACGCCAGAAATTTTAAGTGGAAAATTTCCTCCTTACTTTCAGTATTGCTTGAGAACTTGTTTCAGTAAATATAATAATTTTCATCTAAGTTTAAAATCCAAGCTGATATTTTGTTCTTTTTTTTAACTTGCACAACTTGGAAATCAAGGCCAGCATTGACAACATTCCACATTCTGAATAAGAATCTTCATAGGGCATTCAAAAATCTCCCCAGAAACTTCTTTCACTTTCATATATTGAACTTGAATCTCTCTAGCTACAATGCCTGTTCCTCTGGCTTGTTTTAACAGGGAACATCTGGCCTGCAACCTCCATATAATATCCATTCATGGATTTATTAAATCGTAATGCATATTAGCTGGGTTACATATTATGAAAGTAGCAGGCTCTTAGCTTTACCAGCAGTCATATTTCAGTTTTGTGCAAAATATACCCCTGGGAGCTCTTAGCAGATGTTTGCTAAAATTATTGAAAGAAACAAGAACTAAGAATTTCCCTAGTTTTGAATCTACAGTGAGTAAACCATTTCAAAACAGCCACAAGGCATTTCCAAGTCTGAAAATTAGGAATGGCACTCTTTTTATGAATATCCTTGTCCAAGTGAAGATTATGCCATCTTACATAAGAAAACGTGTTCCTATCACAGCTGTTATGGCTTATGCAAGTTACAATAATGTTTTTAAAAATATTTCATATAGTCTTACTTCAAAAGTGACAAGTGGGATCAGATTTGATGTAACAACCTAAATGAGGAAGCATAAAAAGAAAGAGCAAGAGGATAAGAGAGTGAGAACAGGAGTGAGAATGAGAGCAAGAGAGAAGGGAGAGATGGATGCACAAAGGGAAAGCTGAAAGGAAAAAATATTCTTTCCTCTGTTCCTAGAAAACATATGGTGATTTTATAGCATTTTATTTGTTTCCTTTGTTTTCTATATAATACTTTGTAGAAGCAGTGCTGGGAGAAATTTTGGCAGGAGTAAGTCCAAATTAAAGGGTGATATACCTAAATATATAAAGCAGATATTAACAAACATAAAGGGGGAAACTGACAATCATATGATGATAGTAGGGAATTTTAACACCCTGCTTACATTAAGGACAGATCCTCTAGAGAGAAAATCAACAAGGCAACAGTAGGTCTAAAATGACACCATAAACTGGTTTGACTCAGTAGATCTCTCCAGAACATTCCATCCAAAAACAGGAGAATACACATTCTTGTCAGGAGTGTATGGAGTTTTCTCAAGGATAGATCACATGCTAAGAAACAAAACAAACCTCAACAAATTTAAAAGGATAGAAACCATATCAACCAGTTTTTCTGACCTCGAAGACATGAGTAATAACTCAATCAGAAACAAAAATTGGAAAAGGACAAACACATGAGGGTTAAACATGCTGCTAGAAAACCAAAAGATCAATTAAGAAATCAAGGAGAAAATCAGAAAATACCTCAAGACAAATGAAAATGGAACCATAACTTAGCAAAACCTATGGAATATAATACTTCGTAGTTTTGTAAAGCAAAGGGAAGCTTATAGTAATATAGGTCTTCCTCAAGAGATTAGAAAAATCTCAAATAAACAACCTAACCTACCATTTAAAGGAATTAGAGAAAGAAGAACAAAGAAATCCCCAAGTCAGCAGAAGAAAGGAAATAATGTAGTTTAGAGAGAAAATAAATAAAGTAAGCCAAAAAGAAAAAAAAATGGAGAAAAGAAANTCTAAAGGAATTAGGGAAAGAAGAACAAAGAAATCCCCAAGTCAGCAGAAGAAAGGAAATAATATAGTTTAGAGAGAAAATAAATAAAGTAAGCCAAAAAGAAAAAAAATGGAGAAAAGAAAAATAATAAAAACAAGATCTGGGTTTTTTAAAAGATAAACCTTTAACCAGGCTTATCAAGAAGAAAAGAGAGAGGAATAAATAAACAAAATAAAAAATTAAAGAGGAGAAAATTTTTAAAATACCACAGAGATACAAAAATATAAGAGAATACTACAAATAATTACATGACAACAAATAGGTCAACCCAGAATAAATGGAAAATTTTCTAGAAACATAAAACCTGGCAAGTCCAAGTTAGATAGAAGCAGATAATCTGATCAGATTGATCACCAGTACTGAAATTGAAATTGTTATTGAAAAAACTTCCAACAAACAAAAATCCAGGACCAGAGAGCATCACAGGGNAACCCAGAATAAATGGAAAATTTTCTAGAAACATAAAACCTGGCAAGTCCAAGTTAGATAGAAGCAGATAATCTGATCAGATTGATCACCAGTACTGAAATTGAAATTGTTATTGAAAAAACTTCCAACAAACAAAAATCCAGGACCAGAGAGCATCACAGGGGAACTGTATGAAACATGTAAAGAATACCATTATGTAACCTGCTCAGTTCAGCTCAGCTCAGTTCAGTCGGTCAGTCATGTCCGACTCTTTGTGATCCCGTGGACTGCAACATGCCAGGCCTCCCTGTCCATCACCAACTCCTGGAGCTTACTCACTAATGTCCATTGAGTCAGTGAAGCCATCCAACCATCTCATCCTGTCATCCCCTTCTTTTCCCACCTACAGCCTTCCCCAGCATCAGGGTCTTTGCAAATGAGTCAGCTCTTTGCATCAGATGGCCAAAGTATCAGACTTTCAGCTTCTTCCAATGAACACTCCGGACTGATCTTCCTTAGGATGGACTGGTTGGATATCCTTGCAGTCCAAGGGACTCTCAAGAGTAGTCTTCTCCAGCACCACAGTTCAAGAGCATCAATTCTTCAGTGCTCAGCTTGCTTTATAGTCCAAATCTCACATCCATACATGACCACTGGAAAAACCATAGCCTTGACTAGATGGACCTTGGTTGGCAAAGTAATGTCTCTGCTTTTGAATATGCTGTCTAGGTTGGTCATAATTTTCCTTCCAAGGAGTAAGCATTCCTTTAATTTCATGGCTGCAGTCACCATCTACAGTGATTTTGGAGCCCAAAATGTAAAGTCTGCCACTGTTTCCACTGTTTCTCCATCTATTTGCCATGAAATGATGGGACCAGCTGCCATGATATTAGTTTTCTGAATGTTGAGCTTTGAGCCAACTTTTTCACTCTCCTCTTTCACTTTCATCAAGAGGCTCTTTAGTTCTTCTTCACTTTCTGCCATTAAGGTGGTGTCATCTGCATATCTGAGCTTATTGATATTTCTCCTGGCAATCCTGATTCCAGCTTGTACTTCTTCCAGCCCAGCATTTCTCATGATGTACTCAGCATATAAGTTAAATATACAGGGTGACAATATACAGCCTTGACATACACTTTTTCCTATTTGGAACCAGTCTGTTGTTCCATGTCCAGTTCTAACTGTTGCTTCCTGACCTGCATACAGATTTCTCAAGAGGCAGGTCAGGTGGTCTGGTATTCCCATCTCTTGAAGAATTTTCCACAGTTTGCTGAGATCCACATAGTCAAAGGCTTTGGCATTTTCAATAAAGCAGAAATAGATGTTTTTCTAGAACTCTCTTGCTTTTTCAGTGATCCAACGGATATTGGCAATTTGATCTCTGGTTCCTCTGAATTTTTAAAACCAGCTTGAACATCTGGAAGTTCATGGTGTGCTGTTGAATCCTGGCTTGGAGAATTTTGAGCATTACTTTACTAGCATGTAAGATGAGTGCAGTTGTGTGGTAGTTTGAGCATTCTTTGAGTAACCTTCTAAAACTATCCCCAAAAGTTAAAAGGAAAGAACATTGCTAAATTCATTCTTCAAGTCCAACATTACCCTGAAACCAAAACAAGACAAAGACACTACAATAAAAAAGAATTATAGGCCAATATCTTTGAGGAATATAGGCAGAAAAATCCTCAACAAAATAGCAGCAAAGCTAATCCAATGATACATGAAAGAAATCATACACTATAATCAAGTGGAATATATTCCAGGGAAACAAGGATGGTTCAATATTCTCAAATCAATCAGTGTGATACATCACACTAACAAAAGAAAAATTAGAAATTACATGATCATCTCAATAGATACAAAGACAGCATTTGAANTTTTAATTTCATGGCTGCAGTCACCATCTACAGTGATTTTGGAGCCCAAAATGTAAAGTCTGCCACTGTTTCCACTGTTTCTCCATCTATTTGCCATGAAATGATGGGACCAGCTGCCATGATATTAGTTTTCTGAATGTTGAGCTTTGAGCCAACTTTTTCACTCTCCTCTTTCACTTTCATCAAGAGGCTCTTTAGTTCTTCTTCACTTTCTGCCATTAAGGTGGTGTCATCTGCATATCTGAGCTTATTGATATTTCTCCTGGCAATCCTGATTCCAGCTTGTACTTCTTCCAGCCCAGCATTTCTCATGATGTACTCAGCATATAAGTTAAATATACAGGGTGACAATATACAGCCTTGACATACACTTTTTCCTATTTGGAACCAGTCTGTTGTTCCATGTCCAGTTCTAACTGTTGCTTCCTGACCTGCATACAGATTTCTCAAGAGGCAGGTCAGGTGGTCTGGTATTCCCATCTCTTGAAGAATTTTCCACAGTTTGCTGAGATCCACATAGTCAAAGGCTTTGGCATTTTCAATAAAGCAGAAATAGATGTTTTTCTAGAACTCTCTTGCTTTTTCAGTGATCCAACGGATATTGGCAATTTGATCTCTGGTTCCTCTGAATTTTTAAAACCAGCTTGAACATCTGGAAGTTCATGGTGTGCTGTTGAATCCTGGCTTGGAGAATTTTGAGCATTACTTTACTAGCATGTAAGATGAGTGCAGTTGTGTGGTAGTTTGAGCATTCTTTGAGTAACCTTCTAAAACTATCCCCAAAAGTTAAAAGGAAAGAACACTGCTAAATTCATTCTTCAAGTCCAACATTACCCTGAAACCAAAACAAGACAAAGACACTACAATAAAAAAGAATTATAGGCCAATATCTTTGAGGAATATAGGCAGAAAAATCCTCAACAAAATAGCAGCAAAGCTAATCCAATGATACATGAAAGAAATCATACACTATAATCAAGTGGAATATATTCCAGGGAAACAAGGATGGTTCAATATTCTCAAATCAATCAGTGTGATACATCACACTAACAAAAGGAAAATTAGAAATTACATGATCATCTCAATAGATACAAAGAAAGCATTTGAAAAAATTCAACATCTATTCATAATAAAAATTCTCATCAATGTTGGTATAGAAGGAAGATATCTCAACACAATAAAGCCCATTTATGACAATCCCACAGTTAATATTATACTAAATGGTGAAAAGTTGTAATCTTTTCCTCTAAATTCAGGATGCAAAGGAGGAATGCCCATTCTTACCACTTCTATACGATAAAGTATTGGGAGTCCTAATCACAGAATACAAAGAAAAGAAAAGAAAAGGCATCCAAATCCAAAGAGAAGAAAAACTGTGACTATTTGTAGATGACATGATACTATACATGGAAAAAAATTTTTTCTCCACCAGAAAGCTTTAGAACTAATAAATAAGTTTAGTAAAGTTGCCAGATACAAAATTAAATCTGTTGCTTGTCTATGTACTAAAAATAAACCACCAGGGAGCAAAAAAAAAAAATCCCGTTTAAAACCATATCAAAATAATGTATATCTAGGAATAAATTTAGCCACAGGGATAATATACTTTGGCCACGTGATGTAAAGCGTCAACTCTTTGGAAAATATCCTGATTCTAGGAAAGCCTGAGGGCAAGAGGAGAGAAGGGTGACAAAGGATGAGATGGCTGGATGGCATCACAGACTCAATGGACCTGAGTTTGAGCAAACTCTGAGAGATAGTGAAGGACAGGGAAGCCTGACATGCTGCAGTTCATGGGATCACGAAGAGTGGGATACAACTTAGCAACTGAACATCAACAGCAAGGAGATAAAAGATCTATATTCTCTGAAAAGCCATGAAAAACACAGATGAAAGAAGTTAAAGATGATATTAAAACAAAAAAAGTGAAAAATATCCCATATTCTTTGATTGGAAGAATTAATATTGTTAAATTATCCATATTGCCCAAAGTTATCCACAGATTTAACACAATCCCTATCAAAAGACCCATGACTTCTTTCACAGGACTAGAATAAATAATCCTAAATTTTTAATAGAACAACAAAAGACCCCTAATTGTCAAAGCAATCTTGAGAAGAAAAAAAATAATAAAGCTGGAGAGATCATGCTCCCTGACTGCAGACTACAAAACTACAGTAATCAAAATAGCATGGTACTGGCACAAAAGTAGACACACAGACCAATGGAACAGAAATAAATCCATGGTCAGTTAATCCACAACAACAGAGGTAAAAATACACAATGCAAAAAAGACCATCTCGTCAATAAGTATTGCTAGGAAAACTACTGGTAAAAGAATTAAGATTAAAACATTTCCTTACACCATATACAAAATAAACTCGAAATGGATTAAAGACCTAAATGTAAGATCTGAAGCCATAAAACTTCTAGAGTAGAATTCAGGCAAAACACCTTGACATATAGTCTACCAATATTTTTCCGCATTAGTCTCTAGAGGCCAAAGAAACAAGAATAAACAAATGAGACCTAATTGAACTTAAAACCTTTTGCAAAGCCAAGGAAACCATCAACGAAAATGAAAAGACAACCTTCTGAATGGGAGAATATATTTGTAAGTGATGTGACCTATAAGGGGTTAAAATCCAAAATATACAAACAACTCATATAATTCAATATTAAACAAATATGATTACAAGAAATGAAGGAATATAACAAAACGGAAACAGACTCACATATACGGAAAGCAAGCTGTTGGTTACCAGTGGGGAGAGAGAAGATGGAACAGGTGAGTCAGGGGTAAGGGTTTAAAAGGTACAAAATAATATGTATAAAAGAAATAAGCACCAAGCACATACTGTACAGCACAGGGAAATATTTTTTGTAATACCTTTAAATGACATTTAATCCATAAAAATATTGAATCACTGTACTGTACATCTGAAGCTAATATAATATCATAAATCAACTATACTTCAAATAAAAAATTAAAAGGTATCTAAACCAGATAAAGAAAATAATTTCCTTGGAGGAAATATTAAACATTGCAACCTTGCATTTCATTCATATCTGCATGAATTTCCATTGACAGTAAGTGATTCATGGGGTCGCAAAGAGTCAGACACGACTGAAAGATTGAACTGAGCTGAATTCTTTTTCTAATTCAGCAGACACAGAAATCAAGAACTTTTTATTATTGTTTCTGTGGAAGTGGCATTTTCTCTCTCTATTCCATGAGGTTCAAATTCCTTTTTCATAAATATCCTCAGGATAAGTCAAAAATCCATGCCACAGCAACTGAGAAAGACCATGGTCCACAAAGTGCTATGCTCTGCTTATAGACTAACATATTTGCTGTTTCTGAGTAGGAAGTTTCCAAATCATGCATAGTTATGAATATAGCATTTTAGAAAGTAATCATCAAAGAATAACAAAAGATCAATTCCCATTGTCATCTAACAAAGAGAGATTGAGTTTTAAAGGCTATGTTCACAATGTAGACACCAAAGAAACCCAGGGTTGAGACTTTGAAAGCAGGACAGAGACTGGTGGGGCACTTTGTGAAAATGATCCTCAGATATGTCCACCATCAAGTGTGCATTTGGAGTGCTTTCTTTCTTACCACATTAAGGCACCAACATCATCACCAGACAAATATCACTTATATAAAATATTTCTAATGTTCCTTCATAATTGTAAGTAATATTTAGCCAATCCATAAATTTTTGCAAGTATAGAAATTACAAAGAAAAAATTAAAGCTCCCCTTAATTCTACTATTCTATTATTCATAGTTTGGTTCATTTTCCTCCTGGAAATTTATTTCCTTGAACCACAGACATTTATTTTCTCCTAGTTCTAAAAGCTAGAAATTCAAGAATAAAGTGTTTGTAGAGTTCATTTCTTCTGGAATTTTTTTTTTAATACCAAGAAAGGTTATTCCTTGCTTACAAAATTTGGATTATTCTATAAATTCAGTACTTTTCATTTAATATAATGTCATAAGCATCTTCTATGTCATTAAATATTGCTCAAAAGTTAAATTGGTGTATATTATACCATAGCATAATCATAGCAGTATTTGTTTGAGCCTCCCTCTATTGCTAGACATTGTTTTTGCTCTAATTTTTCAGTGTTGTAAATATTCAATAAGCATATTTGTATATAAATTTTTGCTTTCTTAGGATAAGTTCCTGATTGTGAAATTGCTAAATCAAGGGAAAACAAGTATTTTGAAGCTCTTTTCCCAAATTATCAAAGTACTCTACTGAAGTGGAGTGTTAGTCACTCAGTCATGTTCAACTCTTTGTGACTCCATGGGCTGTAGCTTGCCAGGCTCCTCTGTCTATGGAATCCTCCAGGCAAGAATACTGGAGTGGGTTGCCATTTTCTTCTCCAGGGGATCTTCTGGACCCAGGTATTGAACCTGGGTCTCCTGCATTGCAGGCAGATTCTTTGCTGTCTAAGCCACCTGGGAAAGAGTAGACCAATTTACAGTCCCAGCAGCTGAGTAAAAAAAGTCTATTTCCTGAACACATAGAAATGACCATTGTATTTTTCTTTGACAATTTAAAAGTCATGAGGTTGTACATTGCTGTTAGTTTTATATGCATTTCCTTAACAATCACAGTTGAGTGCATTGCTGTCTATTAAGTGTGTTTCCTTCTAGTGATAAAGCCAAAAGGTTTTTACCTCAAATCCCCTGGGCATTTTCCTTACTCATCTCAAGAACATATGAAAGGAAATAATAGAGTGCTTGAATCCTGGAATTGGTTTGCTTCCTCTCCTTGGTAACCCTTTCATTCATAATACCAGTTTCATTCATGATATCTCTTTAGCTAACCAGGAAGTGAGATATTTACTTACGAGTGCTGACTAGAGTGAATCATTGAAGTGTGTGAACATTATAAATAGATTCTTGTGGGTACTAAGAAAGATGTTTATAAATTTCAAAATATAAGAGAAACCTAAGTCAGGCAGCTGTGAAAAGAGGCCTGCATATTCCTATCAGTGTGACTGGTATAATCAACAATGAATTTCAGAATCTAATGTCAACTTTATAATTCAAATTATGCATTTTATTATTTTGTGTCTGGCTATTGGCAACAATTTAAATAAGGAGAAGAACAACAACAAATATTTATTAATACCACATGCACAGAACACTAATTTAGATTCTAGATTTTTAAAAAAAGAAGACATTGATAGTGCTTTAACAGATTTATGAAGGGCAAGTAGATTTCAACTACAATGAAGTGCTAGAAGTAGCAAGATTATATTTTTGAAAAATCATATGAGTCATTGTGAGGCCTTGAGAAGTGAACTCTCCAACCAACTAAGTTGCAATCTTCTCCTTGGACAAGGGAGAGAAGGGAGCAGAAGAGACCTGCTCAGAAGAGAGTAATGGATTGATCTTCATCATAGGAACTGACTGGCCTCCTGACTAAAATCAGAACCTTTTTATTCTCTTTAGGTTATGGTCTTTCAACACAGAGGAAGGTGGGTGATCTTCACCACTTTTGCATCTGATCTGACTGCAATGAATGAAGAAGATGTAGATGACTGGAATAGAGAAAGGGTAAATGGTGATTGCACCCCTGAAATTAAAAGACGCTTACTCCTTGGAAGGAAAGTTATGACCAACCTAGATAGCATATTGAAAAGCAGAAACAGTACTTTGCNTCAGCCACTGTTTCCACTGTTTCTCCACCTATATCCCATGAAGTGATGGTACCAGATGCCATGATCTTTGTTTTCTGAATGCTGAGCTTTAAACCAACTTTTTCGCTTTCCTCTTTCACTTTCATCAAGAGGCTCTTTAGTTCTTCTTCACTGTCTGCCATAAGGGTGGTATCATCTGCGTATCTGAGGTTACTGATATTTCTCCCAGCAATCTTGATTCCAGCTCATGTTTCTTCTAGTCCAGCATTTCTCATGATGTACTCTGCATATAAGTTAAATAAACAGAGTGACAATATACAGACTTAACGTCCTCCTTTTCCTATTTGGAACCAGTCTGTTGTTCCATGTCCAGTTCTAACTGTTTCTTCCTGACCTGCATACAGATTTCTCAAGAGGCAGGTCAGGTGGTCTGGTATTCCCATCTCTCTCTCACAATTTTCCACAGTTTATTGTGATCCACACAGTCAAAGGCTTTGGCATAGTCAATAAAGCAGAAGTAGATGTTCTTCTGGAACTCTCTTGCTTTTTCCATGATCCAGTGGATGTTGGCAATTTGATCATTGGTTCCTCTGCCTTTTCTAAAACCAGCTTGAACATCAGGGAGTTCATGGTTCACGTATTGCTGAAGCCTGGCTTGGAGAATTTTGAGCATTACTTTACTAGCATGTGAGATGAGTGCAATTTTATTGTAGTTTGAGCATTCTTTGGCATTGCCTTTCTTTGGGATTGGAATGAAAACTGACCTTTTCCAGTCCTGTGGCCACTGCTGAGTTTTCCAAATTTGCTGGTATATTGAGTGCAGCACTTTCAAAGCATCATCTTTCAGGATTTGAAACAGCTCAACTGGGATTCCATCACCTCCACTAGCTTTGTTCGTAGTGATGCCTTCTAAGGCCCACTTGAAAGAACTGCCTTATGACCCAGCAATCCCATTGCTGGGCATACACACTGAGGAAATAAGAACTGAAAGAGACATGTGTACCCCAGTGTTTATTGCAGCACTGTTTATAATTGCCAGGACATGGAAGCAACCTAGATGTCCATCAGCAAATGGATGGATAAGAAAGCTGTGGTACATATACATAATGGAGTGTTACTCAGCCATTAAAAAGAATACATTTGAATTAGTTCTAATGAGGTGGATGAAACTGGAGCCTATTATACAAAGTGAAGTAAGCCAGAAAGAAAAACACCAATACAGTATACTAATGCATATATATGGAATTTAGAAAGATGGTAACAATAACCCTGTGTGCGAGACAGCAAAAGAGACACAGATGTATAGAACAGTCTTTTGGACTCTGTGGGAGAGGGAGAGGGTGGGACGATTTGGGGGAATGGCACTGAAACATGTATAATATCATATAAGAAACGAATCACCAGTCCAGGTTCAATACAGAATGCTTGGAGCTGGTGAACTGGGATGACCCAGATGGTATGGGGAGGGAGGTGGGAGGGGTTTCAGGATGGGGAACACGTGTACACCTGTGGCAGATTCATGTTTATGTGTGGCAGAACCAACACAATATTGTAAAGCAATTAGCCTCCAATTAAAATAAATAAATTTAATTTTTTTTTAAAAAGAGTCTGAAATGAAGTACTTGGGTGCAATCTCAAAAATGACAGAGTGATCTCTGTTTGTTTCCAAACCATTCAATATCACAGTAATCCAAGACTATGCCCCAACCACTAATGCCAAAGAAGCTGAAGTTGAATGGCTCTATGAAGGCCTACAAGACCTTCTAGAACTAACATCCCTGAAAGATGTCCTTTTCATCATAGGGGACTGGAATGCAAAAGTAGGAAGTCAAGAGGTACCTGGAGTAACAGGCAAATTTGGCCTTGGAGTACATAACAAAGCAGAATAAAACCTAACAGAGTTTTTCCAAGAGAACACACCAGTCATAGCTAACACCCTCTTCCAACAACACAGAGACAACTCTAAACATGGATATAACCAGATGGTCAGTACCGAAATCAGATTGATTATATTATTTGCAGCCAAAGATGGAGAAGCTCTATAAAGTCAACAAAAACAAAACCAGAGCTGACTGTGGCTCAGATCACGAACTCCCCTTATTGAAAAATTCAGACTTAAATTGAAGAAAGTAGGGGAAAACCACTAGACCATACATGTATGAATCAAATCAAATCCCTTACGATTATACAGTGGAAGTGACAAATAGATTCAAAGGATTAGATCTGATAGAGTGGCTGAAGAAGTATGGATGGAGGTTCGTGATATTGTACATGAGACAGTGATCAAGACCATCCCCAAGAAAAAGAAAAGCAAAAAGGCAAAATGGTTGTCTGAGGAGGCCTTACAAATAGCTGAGGAAAGAAGAGAAGCTAAAGGCAAAGGAGAAAAGGAAAGATATACCCATCTGAATGCAGAATTCCAGAGAATAGCAAGGAGAGATAAGAAAGGCTTCCTCAGTGATGAATGCAAAGAAACAGAGGGAAACAATAGAATGGGAAAGACTAGAGATCTCTTCAAGTAAATTAGAGATTTGAAGGGAACATTTCATGCAAAGATGGGCACAATAAAGGAGAGAAATGGTATGGATCTAGCAGAAACAGAGGATATTAAGAAGATGTGGCAAAAATACATGGAAGAACTATACAAAAAAAATCTTCATGACCCACAGTCACCACAATGGCATGATCGCTCACCTAGAGTCAGACATCCTGGAATGCAAAGTCAAGTGGGCCTTAGGAAACATCATTAGACAAACATATGACAAACACTGACAAATTGTAGCAACATCTTTTTCTATTTATCTCCTAGAGTAATGGAAATAAAAACAAGATAAACAAATGGAACCTAATTAAACAAAAGCTTCCATTGCACAGCAAATTAAACCATAAACAAAATGAAAAGACAATCCACAGAACAGGGGAAAATATTTGCAAACAATGCAACTGACAAGGGATTAACCTCCAAATTTTACAAACAGGTTAAGTGGCTCAATGTAAAAAATAGCAAAAAAAAAAAAAAAAATGGTGGAAGATTTAAATAAACATTTCTCCGAAGAAGACATACAGATGGCCAAGAGGCACACAAAAAGATGCTCAACATCACTAGCTGTTAGAGAAATGCAAATCAAAACTACGATGAGATATCACTTCACACCAGTCAGAATGGCCATCATCAAAAATCTGCAAACAATAAATGCTGGACAGGATGTGGAGAAAAAGGAACCCTCCTGTACTATTCGCAGAAATATAAATTGGCACAGCTGTTATGGAGAACAGTGTGGAAGTTTCTTTAAAAACTAAAACTAGAGTTACCATATGATCTAGCAATCCCATGCCTGGACATAAATCTGGAGAAAAATATTGCTTGAATGTATTTATGAACCGCACTATTCATCACAGCACCATTTACAATACCCAAGACATGGAAGCAAACTAAATGTTCATTGACAGATGAATGGGTAAAACAGATGTAGTACATACACAACATAGAATATTGCTCTGCCATGAAAACGAAAGAAATAATGTAGCAACATGGATGGACCTAGAGATTATAAAGCTAACTAAAGTAATTCACACGCAGAGAGAAAAATATCATATGCTATTACTTATGAAAAAGCAAAAATGTTAGTTGCTCAGTCGTGTCCAACTCTTTGCAACCCCATGAACTGTAACCCACCAAGTTCCTCTGTCCATGGAATTCTCCAGGCAAGAACACTGGAGTATGTAGGCAATTCCTTCTCCAGGGGATGTTCCCAACCCAGGGATCAAACCCAGGTCTGCTGCATCACAGCTGGATTGTTTACTGTCTCAGCCAATGTGGAATCTTAAAAAAAAAAAAAAAAAGATCGAAATGAAATTATTTACAAGAAGAAATAGACTCACACAGACTTAGAAAATGAATATAGGGTTATCAGGAGGGAAAGGGGGAAGAGAGAGTTTGGGTTTGACAAGTACACAGTGCTATATTTAAAGTAGATAACTAACAAGTGCCCACTGTGGAGCACGGGGGAAACTGCTCAATATTCTGTAATAACCCAAATGGGAAAAGACTTGAAGAAGAATAGATATATGTTTGCATATAACTGAATCCCTTCACTGTACACTTGAAACAAACATAACATTGTCAATCAACTATACTTATACTTCAATACAAAATTTTTTACTTTTTAAAATGATAAAAATAAATATATGAAGTGGTTCCCTAAAAGAATGATAATAATACATGCATATTAGAATGATTAAACCAAGATAAACTAGCAAAAATTTGACAATGCAAATTGCTGGTGAGGATGTGAGGCTACAAAACCTCCCACTTGTTACTGACGAGGGTGCAAAGCAGTAGTCACTCTGGAAGAGAGATTCGTAGTTTCTTACAAAGTGAAACAGGCTTAGCACACCCATCATGCTCCTAGGTATTTACCCAGCTAAGATGAAAGAACTTTAATAGAAAACCTGAATGTTTATAGCAGCTTTATTCATACTTGCCCCAAATTGGAAGTAATCAGATGTCCTTCGACGGGTGAACTGAGAAGCTTGGTACAGTGCACACCTGTAAGATGGGATATTATTCAGCAATAAACAGAATTGAGCTATCAAGCTACAAAAAAAAACATATGAAGGAAGCTTAAGTTCATATTACTAAATGAAAGAAGTCTGAAAACAGTCTGAAGTGCTAAATACTATATAATTCCAACTATTATGACATTCTGGAGAAAGCAAAACTATACAGCGAGTTAAAAGATTAAGGGTTGCTAGGGATTCAGGAAGAAGAGTGGGAAGGATAAATATGTGAAGAGGATTTTCAGGCAGCAAAACTCTTCTGTACAATACTGTAACAGCGAATACATGACCTTATACATTTGTCAAAACTCATAAGCTGAATTATTAATACAAACTATGTACTTTAGTTGATAGTAATATAACAATATTATCAATAGTAGTATCTCTTGAATTATAACTAATGTATAAAACAAGTGCAAAATATTTGGATGGGAAAATTGTGGCAGAGGAGAGAATATGAGTAATCTTTTGTACTCTTTTGGCATACTTTTTCTATAAATCTAACATTGTTCTCAAACTATTTTGTATAAAACAAATAAGATACTAGGATATAGTATACAGCACAGGGAATAGTGCAAATACTTTATGATATAATCTTTATATAACTTTGTATTTAAATTATTTATGTTTTTATTAGAGGATAATTACTTTACAAAATTGTGATTGGTTTTGCCATACATCAGCATGAGTCGGCCATAGGTATACATATGTCCCCTCCCTCTTGAATCCCCCTCCTGTCTCCCAAGCCATCCCACCCCTCTATGTTGTCACAGAGCACTGACTTTAGTTACCTGCATCAGACATCAAACTCCCACTGGCTATCTATTGCACATAAAGTAACATATGTTTCAGTGTGACTCTCTCAAACCATCCCACCCTCTCCTTCTCCCATTCTGTCCAAAAGTCTGATTTTTATGTCTGTGTTCCCTGCAAGTAGGATCATCAGTACTATCTTCTAAATTCCATATATATACATTAATATATGATATTTGTCTTTCTGACTTACTTCACTCTGTATAATAGGCTCTAGACTCAAGCACCTCATTAGAACTGACTCAAATGCATTCCTTTTTACAGCTGAGTAATATTCCATTGTGTATATGTACCACAACTTCCTTATCCATTCATCTGTTGATGGACATCTAGGTTGCTTCCACATCCTAGCTATTGTAGATTGTGCTGCAGTGAACATTGGTGTACATGTATGTTTTTCAGTTATGGTTTCCTGAGGATATGTGCCCAGTAGTGGGATTACTGGGTTGTATGGTAGTTTTATTCCTAGTTTTTAAAGAAATCTCTGTACTGTTCTCCATAGTGGCTGTGTCAATTTACATTACCACCAACAGTATAAGAGAGTTCCCTTTTCTCCATACTCTCTCCAGCATTTATTGTTCCTAGACTTTTTGATTATAGCCATTCTGACCGGTGTGAGATATCTCATTGTAGTTTTGATTTGCATTTCTCTAATAATGAATGTTATGATAACTTTCAGTTCAGTTCTGTTCAGTCCCTCAGTCGTGTCTGACTCTTTGCAATCCCATGGACTCCAGCATATCAGGCCTCCCTGCCCATCACCCACTCCTGGTGTTTATTCAAACCTATTTCCATTGAGTTGGTGATGCCCTGCAACCAGCTCATCTTTTGTCGTCCCCTTCTCCCATCTTCAATCTTTCCCAGCATCAGGGTCTTTTCAAATGAGTCAGTTCTTCACATCAGGTGGCCAAAGTATTGGAATTTCAGCTTCAGCATTAGTCCTTCCAATGAATATTCAGGACTGATTTCCTTTAGTCCTGATAAGTTTAAATGATAACTTTAAATGAAGCATAACCTATAAAAATACCAAATTACTGTTGTATACCTAAAACTGCAACATAATACTGTAAATCAATTATACTCCAAAAATGAATAAGATTCTTCTTAAACTTTATTTTTAAAAATCAATGAGAATAGAAGCTCATATACAGCATCCTGGTTGTGCTCACAATCTTAAATCTTTTCAACATTTCACCACTGAGAATGGTTTTTGTAGATACTCTTAAGATATTAAAGATATTTCCCTATGTTCTTAGTGTGTCAAAACTTTCTTTTCAAATAATAGATGGTAAATTCTACCAAATGAATTTTCTTATCTACTGAGATGATTATACTTCTTGGTTTCCTTCTATTCTATAACTGTGGTGCCTTATACTGATCAAATGCTACTGTTGAGCTGAACTCACATCACTGCAATACACCAGCCTGGGCAGGAGCATTCTTACATATGTTGCAGGGAAATTTTATTGATACTTTATTAGGACTTTTGCTTCTGTGTTCTTGTAATTTTCTCTTCTTGTAATTCTTTGCCAGATCATGCTAACAAGATCATGCTAGTCTCATAAAATGAGTTCGGATAAGTTCCTATTTTCTATTCCTTGGGAGAAATTCGGTAGCATTTAGCATTTCCTCTTTTTGAGGAAAAATTTTTCATTCAAAAAATTTTTCTTTTAGTTATGGAACTATTTATTCATCATTCTTATTTTGTCCTCTGTCAGTCATGATATCAAGGAATTTACTCATTTCACCTAAATTTGCAAGTGCAATATCTCCTTTTCTTTTGACTTTAGTCATTCTGTGGCTTTGGTTGCTGACTCATTCATTCATTCAGTTTTGGCTGCTCTGGGCCTTCCTTCCTGTGGGCTTTCCCCAGCTGTGGCAGAGCAGGAGGCCACCCTCTAGCTACAGTGCATGGGCTTCTCATTGCAGAGGCTTCTCTTGTTGCACAGCATGGGCTTACTTGCCCTGTGGCATGTTGGATCTTCCCCAACCAGGGATCAGATCTGTGTCCCATGCATTGACAGATGGTTTCTTAACCACTGGACTACCAGGGAAGTCCTAATATTTTCTTTCCAGGTTTTTTTTTTTTTTATGATGTGCCTTTTTATATTACTCTTATATTAATTTGTGTCTTTTTTTATCTGGCTTAGTTTTGCCAGAAGTTTATTAATTTTATTACAAAGAACCAGGCTTTGGCTTTGTTGATTATATGTTTTCTATTTTATAACGTTAAGCTCTTTATTATTTTCTTCTACTTTCAGTTTAACTGTTCTGCTATAACTTCTGCTAGCATTCCATACGCTAGCAAAATCATGCTCAAAATCCTCCAAGCTAGGCTCCAAGAGTACATGAACCAAGAACTTCCAAGATGTTCAAGCTGGATTTGGAAAAGGCAGAAGAACCAGAGATCAAATTGCCAACATCCATTGGATCATCAAAAAAGCAAGAGAGTTACAGAAGAACATCTACTTCTGCTTTATTGACTATGCCTTTGACTGTGTGGGTCACAACAAACTGTGGAAAATTCTGAAAGAGATTGGAATACCAGACCACCTTACTGCCTCCTGAAAAATCTATATGCAGGTCAAGAAGCAACAGTTAGAACCAGACTTGGAAGAACAAACTGGTTCCAAATAGGGTAAGGAGTACGTCAGGTTCTATATTGTCACCCTACTTACTTAACTTCTATACAGAGTACATCATGCAAAATGCAGGCTGGATGAACACAAGCTGGAATCAAATTTGCTGGGAGAAATATCAATAACCTCAGCTATGCAGATGACACCAGCTTTATGGCAGAAAGTGAAGAAGAACTGAAAAGCCTCTTGATAAAAGTGAAAAAAGAGAGTGAAAAAGTTGGCTTAAAACTCAAAATTCAAAAAATAAGATCATGGCTTCAAGTCCCATCACTTCATGGCAAATGGGGGAGGGGAACAATTGAAACAGTAACAGACTCTATTTGGGGGGGCTCCAAAACCACTGCAGCCATGAAATTCAAAGATGCTTGCTCCTTGGAAGATAAGCTATGACAAACCTAGACAGCATATTAAAAAGCAGAGACATCATTTTGTTGACAAAGTGAGTATAATCAAAGCTGTGGTTTTTCCAGTAGTCATGTACGGATGTGAGAATTGGACTATAAAGAAGGCTGAACGTCAAAAAATTGATGCTTTCATCTTGTGGTGTCGGAGAACTCTTGAGAGTCCCTTGGACTGCAAGGAGATCAAACCAGTCAGTCCTAAAGGAAATCAACCCTGAATATTCACTGGAAGGACTGATGCTGAAGCTGAAGCTCCAATACTTTGGCCACCAGAGCAAAGAGTCTATTCATTGGAAAAGACCCTGATG
>SJYW01030385.1:506278-541976 GCA_006410735.1 Raphicerus campestris | reverse complement strand
ACACACACACACACACACGAAACTGAGTCACTTTGCTGTACAACTGAAACAAACACAACATTGTAAATCAACTATATCACAAAATAAATTTTTAATTAAAGAAAAAAACTAACCTGAGCTTCTTAAAACACTTCCCCCACATTGAGTAGATAAACATGGGCCCAAGTGTAGAGTAAGGGGATTTCGTAGGATGCCTATACTAGAGAGGGTTGCTGTCATGTAGAGTCTTACCCCTACCTTTTGAGAGAGGGGTTTAAGGATCCTACCTTCTAAACTACCCCATCAGGGAAGGACTTGTCACAGGTTCAGGGGGAGGCTCATGGCATACTGCTCTCTCAGCTGTCAACCCTGTAGGGAATCCCTCAGGTGCAGAGAATAACCTTTCTCAAGATCACTGCCCTGAGAAGATGGCCCACATCCAGTGAAGGATCCAATGACAGATGAGGCCAAGCTATTTCAGCCTATGCAGTCAACTCCAATGGACCTTTCAGTGCCAGAGCTTATTGTGCAATCAGCTGAGATTCTCCCTCTTAGCTCAACAACTCCTTCTGCCCAAGCCTACATAATCTCCTTCTCTTCAACAGGTGTTGATTCCAGGGACCTTTCCCAATAAACATTTTGCATATTAAACTTCACTTCAGAACCAGCTTTGAGGGAATCAATAGTGTGTTCTAGCGGTTTATTTTCAGATATAACCGCCTTTCAGGCTGCAAGTCACTCGAGGGCAGAAGTTGATTTTTTTTTTTTTTTTTGCTTTTTTGAAGTATAGTTGATTCACAATGCTATGTTAGTTTCAGTTGTACAGCATAGTGATTCTTTTCTCTTAGATTATTGCAGAATATTGAGCAGAGTTCCCTGTGCTATGCAGCATGTCCTTGTTGATTATCTATTTTACATATACAACTTCACTTTCACTTTTCACTTTCATGCATTGGAGAAGGAAATGGCAACCCAGTCCAGTGTTCTTGCCTGGAGAATCCCAGGGACGTGGGAGCCTGGTGGGCTGCCGTCTCTGGGGTCACACAGAGTCGGACATGACTAAAGTGACTTAGCAGCAGCAGCAGCAGTGTTTATATGTTAATTCCATCCTCCTAATTTATCACTTTACCATCACCCCCTTTGCTAACCATATGCTTGTTTTCTATGGTCATGAGTCTATTTTTGTCTTGTAAATATGTTCATTTATAAGTTTTTCCTCAGATTCCTCAGATATAAGTTATATCACATAATATCTTTCTTTTTCTGTATTGTTTATTTCACTTAGTTTGGTAATCTCTAGTTCGATCCATGTTGCAACTAATGGAATCATTTATTCTTTTTGATGGATGAATAATATTCCAGTGTGTGTGTGTATATGTAGTGAAAGTAAAAATGTTAATCTGTCAGTCATGTCCAACTCTTTGTGACCCCATGGACTATAGCCTGCTAGGCTCCTATGTCCATGGAATTCTCCAGGCAAGAATATTATAGTGGATAGCCATTCTCTTCTCCAGGGAATCTTCCAGACCCAGAGATCAAATCTGGGTCTTCTGCATTGCAGGTGGATTCTTTACTGTCTGAGCTACCAGGAAAGCCCATATATATGCANTATGTCCATGGAATTCTCCAGGCAAGAATATTATAGTGGATAGCCATTCTCTTCTCCAGGGAATCTTCCAGACCCAGAGATCAAATCTGGGTCTTCTGCATTGCAGGTGGATTCTTTACTGTCTGAGCTACCAGGAAAGCCCATATATATGCATATGTATATGTGTATATATATATATATATGTACATATACATATGTATGTATACACACACACATATATATCTCACATCTTAAGAGATAGATCATAAGGTATCTTTGCATTACTGAGACCTGACTACTGGGGAAACAGTGGAAACAGTATCAGACTTTATTTTGGGGGGCTCCAAAATCACTGCAGATGGTGACTGCAGCCATGANTCAATATGCCAGCAAATTTGGAAAACTCAGCAGTGGCCACAGGACTGGAAAAGGTCAGTTTTCACTCCAATCCCAAAGAAAGACAGTGTCAAAGAATGCTCACTTATTCCTTGGAAGGAAAGTGATGACCAACCTAGATAGCATATTGAAAAGCAGAGACAGTACTTTGCCAGCAAAGGCCCGTCTAGTCAAGGCTATGGTTTTTCCAGTGGTCATGTACGGATGTGAGAGTTGGACTGTGAAGAAAGCTGAGTGCTGACGAATTGATGTTTTTGAACTGTGGTACTGGAGAAGACTCTTGAGAGTCCCTTGGACTGCAAGAAGATCCAATCAGTCCATTCTAAAGGAGATCAATCCTAAGTGTTCATTGGAAGGACTGATGCTAAAGCTGAAACTCCAATACTTTGGTCACCTCATGTGAAGGGCTGACTCATTGGAAAAGACCCTGATCCTGGGAGGGATTGGAGACAGGAGGAGAAGGGGACGACAGAGGATGAAATGGCTGGATGGCACCACCAACTCAATGGACATGGGTTTGGGTGAACTCCGGGAGTTGGTGATGGACAGGGAGGCCTGGCGTGCTGCAGTTCATGAGGTTGCAAAGAGTCAGACAAAGAGACTGAACTGAACTGAAGGTAATTAAACATTAATATGGGTTTTCATGACCATTTGAAAATAAATGTCCTGCACCACTATTCTGGGGATGCTTTGGCCCCATTCAGCCAATTTGAACTCACGTTGTGAAGTAGTGTGTTTGTTTTGTTGCCAAAAGATATACATATATATAAATATACACACACACACACATATATATGCATATATATACACACACAATAAAAAAGGAAAGAAAAAAGAAGATTATCAGTAAAAAGGAAAAAGGCAATGAAGAAGTAGATTTAAATGAGATGACCCTGCTGCCTCAGTCATTAGGCAGACTTTTAAAATTACATAGCAATTATCCAAAAGTGTCCTGTGGGAGGGCATGGCAAGCCACTCCAATATTCTTGTCTGGAGAATCCCATGGACAGAGGAACCTGGCAGGCTGCAATCCATAGGGTCACACACAGTCGACACAACTGATGCGACTTAGCACAGCACAGCACACCCAACTTTAGACATCAGAAGAACCGATACCAATTTGGGTACAGGAGCATCTGTGTGGGGGTCTGGTTGTAATTATTTATGGATTTTTCTCCTTCATTACTTACCTCAGAGGAGAGCTAAATACCCCATGATTTTAATGCTTTTAAGCCAAAGCATTTTCCTTTTAGGACAGAGATAATTAGAGTCCCTTGAACTGCAAAGAGATCAAATCAGTCAATTCTGAAGGAAATCAACCCTGACTATTCATTGAAAGAACTGATGCTGAAGATTAAGCTCGAATACTTTGGTCACTTGATGCAAAGAGCCAACTCATCAGGAAAGACTGTTGCTAAGAAAGACTGAAGGCAGGAGGAGAAAGAAATGATTGGATGGCATCACCAACTCAACGGATTTGAGTCTGAGCAAACTCCTGGAGACAGTGACGAGCAGGTGAGCCTGGCACACTGCAGTCCACTGGGTTGCAAAGAATTGTACATGACTTAGTGAGTGAACAACAACAATTTAGAATGTGTGTACACCCTGTGTATCTAGAAGTTAGAATTCAAGAAGTAACTGTATTGCTAAATCTCAATGAAATTTTGCTGACTATTCTCTTTCCCAGGAACCATGATGTGAACGGCACCCCCTAGAGATGTGCATGGTACATAACCATCTATGTATGGAGTCCTGCAGTCCCCTATCCTTCATTTAAACATCCAAATTTGAATCTCACATTGTCAAATTTCTACCCAGCCCCTCTTCCCATGATAGCCATCCCTCGCATTTCTCAAAGACATTAGCTCCTGGACCTACTGTTCCTCTCTCTTTGACATTTCCTGTCTCCAAATAGATGATTCTTCCAACATTCTGGTTTCTTACAGTTTTGAACCCTGTTTATTCTGATGGTCATATTCTTCCACCTGTCTCAGTCATTAACTTACCATTCTCACACACCAGTGACTCTCCAAGTTCAGTCTCAATATCACCTGGGTATTTGCTAAAAATGAGCATTCTCAGACCTCACTTCAGATCTACATTGAAACAGTAAATGTGGGATAGGGCAAAGAAATTTCTGTTTAACAAACCCAGCATGTGATTCTGGTGCTTGTTCAATTTTAACATCATTATTATCAAAAACTATAGCACCTCTATAACCAAGTTCCAAGAATCCCACACTCTGACCTCAGTTTTACTATACTGCCTGGGCTCTTACCAGAATCTCATCTCTCCCTAGAGTATAACTTGAACACTGTATTTCATATCAATCATATTCATATTATTTTACTCACTTGGCAAAAAAGCTCAACTCTAATTAAGACCAAACTTCAAACCCTTTTCTGTCTGACCTCAGAAGAGCTAAATATGGCTAAAGAAAATCTAGTATCAACTTAAATTTGCAGTCACTATCCTCGGGGGCCCTTTATAATGCAGGACAATCAACTTGGAAGAATAGAGATGATCTATTCTTCCTCCCTCCCCACTGAGGGCCAATTAGGAAATTCCACACTTCTGTTCCAGTCTTCACTCCTATCTGATAACTTTGCTTCCTATGTCAACAAAAGGTAGCAACAATCAGAATAGAACTTCTCCCGTCGCTCTATCCACCTACCAGCATCTGACTCTAACACTCTGCCTGCCCACCACTTTCTCCAACTTGAGTGAACTTCTAAGATCAACCTTTTCTACTTTTGCACCAGTTTTCATCCTCTCTTGCCTACTCAAGGATGTTATTCTAGTACCTATCCACTCTTTTCTGCTTCATAAGCTTTTCCCTCTTACTGGATCATTTCATCTACGTAAAGCATCTTTTTTTACATTTAAAAAAATAACAAAACCCTCTTGATATTAATATAACTTTCCCCTCCAATTACTGCCCCATCCTTCCTATTAATAGCAGAACTTCCTCCACAGAGTCATCTATACTTGTTTCATACAATTCCTCAGGCCTCATTTTCTCCTAAACCCATTCATTAGGTTTCACTCCCATCACTCCACCCAAGTGTTTCTATTAAGGCCTCCTCTGATATACTTCACTGGCTCAACCTGCCAATCATATTTGATTCATTCTATCTTCCCTACCAGCTCTTCCTCCCTTTAGCTTTCACCATGTTTCTACCACATGAACAACCCCTCCGTCTGTGTCTCCATTCTCACTTCTCAGCCACTGTACAATGGAATTCCCCAGTTCTTGACCTTCTTCTTATTTTCTTCTTATCCTTCACTGACACCCTTAATGATGTCATTAGTCTCAAAATTTTAAATACCTTCTACCCTGATCATTTCTAATTTTATATCACAGGCCAAGGCTGCTTGGCAAACTTCACACTTGTATATTTAACTGCATTAATCCAGCATTTTCACTGGCTTCCCAGGTGACAGAGTGGTAAAGAATCTACCTGCCAATGCAGGAGATGCAAGAGACGTGGGTTTGATCCCTGAGTCAGGAATATTCCCTGGAATAGAAAAGTCAATCCACTCTAGTATTCTTGCCTGGATAATTCCATGGACAGAAGAGCCTGGGCTACAGCCCATGGGGTCACTAAGAATCGGACACACTGAGCACACACAGGCAACAGACTTTGAAAACTCAATATGATCAAAATTAAACTTCTCTTCCTCTGCAAACCAGTTCTAACTGAGTGTTTCCATCTCTGGAAAGCGTAACCACAAGCTTCTAACTGCTAAGGGTCAAAACTTTCAAATCTCCCTTGACTTCTTTTTTCTCTCTTACATCCAATTCCTCAGTAGTCCTATTGACTTTATCCTCAAAATATACCTCAAATCTCACTTTTCAGATACCTCATAGCCACATTATCTCTCACTTGGATTATTGAAATAGCTTCTCAACATCATCACTTCACCTTTCAATCAGGCAATCAGAGTAATCCTTTAAAAAAAAATGTATCAGAATATTGCATTCCTCTGCTCAGAATGGTGCAGCATCCTCCCAGGTCTTTTAGTTGGAAATTCAGAATCCTTACAGTCCTACATAATCTGACCTGCTCCCCTTTATTTCAACAGTTCATTGATGACTGGTTTTCCCTCCGATAGTTCTGCCAGTCAGTCCGATAGAATTGTTTCAAAAAACTTTTTTGTTGATGATGAAATAAGAATAAAAGAGAGAAAACAGACTGAGTAATTGAGGGATGATGACAATAATAGATAACACTTATTCAGCACTTACTATGCCCAGGCAATATCCTAAGTGTGTTACATAGCTATTAATTCACTTAATCCTTCAACAACTCTATGAAGCGAGGATTACCATTATGGCCCAGATTTCCAGATGAAAACAATTGAAGAGCAGATGTGGGAAGTAATCTGTCCAATGTATCCAGCTGCTAAGTAGATGAGCTGCAATTTGGACCTATACAATATAATTCTACAGCTCATGTTTTTATCCACTTGACTAAGCATGTGTGCTAAGTCACTTCAGTTCAGTTCAGTTCAGACGCTCAGTCGTGTCCAACTCTTTGAGACCCCATGAATTGCAACACACCAGGCCTCCCTGTCCATCACCATCTCCCAGAGTTCACTCAGACTCATGTCCATTGAGTCCGTGATGCCATCCAGCCATCTCATCTTTGGTCATCCCTTTCTCCTCCCACCCCCAATCCCTCCCAGCATCAGAGTCTTTTCCAATGAGTCAACTCTTTGCATGAGGTGGCCAAAGTACTGGAGTTTCAGCTTCAGCATCATTCCTTCCAAAGAAATCCCAGGGCTGATCTCCTTCACAATGGACTGGTTGGATCTCCTAGTTCAAGGGATACTCAAGAGTCTTCTCCAACACCACAGTTCAAAAGCATCAATTCTTTGGCACTCAGCCTTCTTCACAGTCCAACTCTCACATCCATACATCATGTCTAACTCTTTGTAACACTATGGACCCACCAGGCTCCTCTCTCCATGGATATTCTCCAGGTAAGAATACTGGAGTGGATTGCCATGCCCTCCTCCAGGAATCTTCCCTGACCCAGGAATCAAAATGGCATCTTTGGTGTCTCCTGCATTGGAACCAGTTCTTTACCACTAGCCCCACCTGGGAAGCTCCCACTTGGCTATATTGCCTCTAAACAATAACAGATTATAAGGATTTTATTTATTTTGAAAAATGTTTACCCACTTATAACTAAAACAGAAAAGCTAGTAGAGAAAGTTGAGAGAATAGAGTAGATAAAGCAAAATCTAAAGGTGAGAAAGAAACTCAGGTGTAATTTTAATTTCAGAAGAAAAAAAGGCATATTTTATTTTCTTTACTTTTTTCCAGTTTTCCCAGTATGACAATATTAACTGATGTACAGCCCTCTATAAGTTTAATGTAAATAGAAGAATGATTTGCCTTACATACGTTATGAAATGATTACCACAATAAGTTTAGTGAACACCCATCATCTGATATAAACACAAAATTAAAAAATAGAGAAAAATGTTTTACTAGTGATGAAAACTCTTAGGATTTACTTAACAACTTTCATATACAATGTACAGAGTTACATTGTACTGTTATGCTATTCAGTTATACTGTATACCATTTAGAGGTAGAGCTCAGGGCCCAGCTGGGCCAGGTGGCCCAGATTTATAATGGGCCCAAACAATAGTCCCATTCTTACTCCTGTAATATATGCCAGTCACGTCAATGATCTATTAAGGCATCTAGTCCAGTGACCCATTAATCGATTTCAGTTATCATCATTTGAAAGTCACAAGCTACGTCCCTTCTTAAAAGTTTCTACACGTATGTTCAGTTCAGTTCAGTTCAGTTCAGTCACTCAGTCGTGTCTGACTCTTTGTGACCCCATGAACTGTAGCATGCCAGGCCTCCCTGTCTATCACCAACCCCTGGAGTCCACCCAAATCCATGTCCATTGAGTCAATTATGCCATCCAACCATCTCATCCCCTGTCATCCCATTCTCCTCCTGCCCTCAATCTTTCCCAACATCAGAGGCCTTTCCAATGAGTCAACTCCTCGCATCAGGTGGCCAAAATATTGGAGTTTCAGCTTCAGCATCAGTCCTTCCAACGAACACTCAGGACTGATCTCCTTTAGGATGGATTGGTTGGATCTCCTTGCGGTCCAAGGACTCCCAAGAGTCTTCTCCAGCACCACAGTTCAAAAGCATCCGTTCTTCCACACTCAGCTTTCTTTATAGTCCAACTCTCACATCTATACATGACCACTGGAAAAACCATAGCCTTGACTAGATGGACCTTTGTTGGCAAAGTAATGTCTCTGCTTTTTAATATGATGTCTAGGTTGGTCATAACTTTCCTTCCAAGCAGTAAGCATCTTTTAATTTCATTGCTGCAATCACCATCTGCAGTGATTTTGGAGCCCCCCAAAATGAAGTCTGACACCTGTTTCCACTTTTTCCGCATCTATGTGCCATGAAGTGATGGGACCGGATGCCATGATCTTAGTTTTCTGAATGTTGAGCTTTAAGCCAACTTTTTCACTCTCCTCTTTCACTTTCATCAAGAAGCTCTTTAGTTCTTCTTCACTTTCTGCCTAAGGGTGGTGCCNATGTCTAACTCTTTGTAACACTATGGACCCACCAGGCTCCTCTCTCCATGGATATTCTCCAGGTAAGAATACTGGAGTGGATTGCCATGCCCTCCTCCAGGAATCTTCCCTGACCCAGGAATCAAAATGGCATCTTTGGTGTCTCCTGCATTGGAACCAGTTCTTTACCACTAGCCCCACCTGGGAAGCTCCCACTTGGCTATATTGCCTCTAAACAATAACAGATTATAAGGATTTTATTTATTTTGAAAAATGTTTACCCACTTATAACTAAAACAGAAAAGCTAGTAGAGAAAGTTGAGAGAATAGAGTAGATAAAGCAAAATCTAAAGGTGAGAAAGAAACTCAGGTGTAATTTTAATTTCAGAAGAAAAAAAGGCATATTTTATTTTCTTTACTTTTTTCCAGTTTTCCCAGTATGACAATATTAACTGATGTACAGCCCTCTATAAGTTTAATGTAAATAGAAGAATGATTTGCCTTACATACGTTATGAAATGATTACCACAATAAGTTTAGTGAACACCCATCATCTGATATAAACACAAAATTAAAAAATAGAGAAAAATGTTTTACTTGTGATGAAAACTCTTAGGATTTACTTAACAACTTTCATATACAATGTACAGAGTTACATTGTACTGTTATGCTATTCAGTTATACTGTATACCATTTAGAGGTAGAGCTCAGGGCCCAGCTGGGCCAGGTGGCCCAGATTTATAATGGGCCCAAACAATAGTCCCATTCTTACTCCTGTAATATATGCCAGTCACGTCAATGATCTATTAAGGCATCTAGTCCAGTGACCCATTAATCGATTTCAGTTATCATCATTTGAAAGTCACAAGCTACGTCCCTTCTTAAAAGTTTCTACACGTATGTTCAGTTCAGTTCAGTTCAGTTCAGTCACTCAGTCGTGTCTGACTCTTTGTGACCCCATGAACTGTAGCATGCCAGGCCTCCCTGTCTATCACCAACCCCTGGAGTCCACCCAAATCCATGTCCATTGAGTCAATTATGCCATCCAACCATCTCATCCCCTGTCATCCCATTCTCCTCCTGCCCTCAATCTTTCCCAACATCAGAGGCCTTTCCAATGAGTCAACTCCTCGCATCAGGTGGCCAAAATATTGGAGTTTCAGCTTCAGCATCAGTCCTTCCAACGAACACTCAGGACTGATCTCCTTTAGGGTGGATTGGTTGGATCTCCTTGCGGTCCAAGGACTCCCAAGAGTCTTCTCCAGCACCACAGTTCAAAAGCATCCGTTCTTCCACACTCAGCTTTCTTTATAGTCCAACTCTCACATCTATACATGACCACTGGAAAAACCATAGCCTTGACTAGATGGACCTTTGTTGGCAAAGTAATGTCTCTGCTTTTTAATATGATGTCTAGGTTGGTCATAACTTTCCTTCCAAGCAGTAAGCATCTTTTAATTTCATTGCTGCAATCACCATCTGCAGTGATTTTGGAGCCCCCCAAAATGAAGTCTGACACCTGTTTCCACTTTTTCCGCATCTATGTGCCATGAAGTGATGGGACCGGATGCCATGATCTTAGTTTTCTGAATGTTGAGCTTTAAGCCAACTTTTTCACTCTCCTCTTTCACTTTCATCAAGAAGCTCTTTAGTTCTTCTTCACTTTCTGCCTAAGGGTGGTGCCATCTGCATATCTGAGGTATTGATATTTCTCCCGGCATTCTTGATTCCAGCTTTTGCTTCCTCCAGCACAGCATTTCTCATAATGTACTCTACATATAAGTTAAATAAGCAGGGTGACAACATACAGCCTTGACATACTCCTTTTCCTATTTCGAGCCAGTCTGTTGTTCATGTCCATTTCTAACTACCATGCAACAGGTATAAGTTATCTCTAATTCAGACTGACCCTCTTCCCAATTGGTCCAAATATTTCTTATTTTCTGTACTTCTTTCATCCATTCTAAGACACAATCATTTCATATTTTATTATCTCAGAAATCAAGTTATGTCTTACACTTGGTTTCTGAAATTGGGAGCATTTCCCGCTGAAAGTGAAAGTTTGTTCCTCACTTGTTTCTAACTTTGTGACTCCATGAACTGCAGCGCCAGGATCCTCTGTCCATGGGATTTCTCAGCCAAAAATACAGGCGTGAGTTGCCATTTCCTCCTCCAGGGGATCTTCCCAACCCAGGGACTGAATCCACGTCTCCTATTTGGCAGGCAGATTCTTTACCACTGAATCACATGGGAACCCTACGTATTCTACAATCTATGGCATCTTAAATGAGATGAACCACAATATTTACTTTGTTTTCAGTTGACATGAATGCTTCCAAGCCAAAGAAAGGTTAGAAACGTAACCTCTATACTCAAGATTTCTATAGTTTGTTTTCCTACAACTCAAACCCTCATGTTAATTATATACATGTTATTTTATACTCCTGTCAGTTCTATGAGGTAAGCGTCTGTTATCACTTCCTTTCACAGCTGAAGAAGCAGAGGTTTGGAGAAGGTAATCCCTTTGCATGAGGTCTCTAGGCCATGGAGCCAGGAGCTGAATGCATGCCCTGAGGCACCAATTCTGGTTCTTTGTCTACTCCACCATAATTACTCCTAGACTTTTGGTCTGAAAAAAATTCCTTTTAGCTTACACTTTAAGGTGTAAAGACTACTTGCACAACCTTGGTTATAATTGACAACTTCTCCTCATCTATATAAAGTATATAAGAATTGTACATAACATCTCTCTGTACTCATGAAAAATGACATATAGGAGCTGACTTCTTATCCTTTTCTGAGTTCTTTTCACTTCATATTTCACAGTCAGTGAAAGTTTAGGGTCTTCATACTAAAATACAGAAGTCTTTTTGGAAGAAAGAAAAAGAAATTTCTAAAAAATTCAAAAATTGCTCTGTAGAATTGGCACAATAATTTGAGCTGATAAAGGCAATAAAGATAGCCAATATTGTTAAGCAGTCAGTGAATAAATAATCCTCAACTCCACATTTATTTGAAGACTACCAGAAAGACAATAAAACCACATGAAATTGACATAGACATCTGTTCCTTACAGACAACAGAATATGCCAATTTGCCAATGAAATTATTACAGTCAACCCTTCTTTTCAGGTATCAAAAGATGTTTACCTTAAATTACCCACAAAATGGGCTGCTCACAGATGATGGCAAGCCACCCTCAGATTCCCAGACAACCAAGCCAATTTGGATGTTTATGCAACCAAAGCAGTCAAATTTCCAAATTACTAATCTGGCTGAAGAACCAGATTTATTTTGGAAGTTTGGTGAAATAAATAAATAGACTTGAAGCCTGGGGTTGAGCAAGATCTACTTGTAATGAAGCTGTCAAAGAGAAGTAAAAGACAAAAGCAGGGGTCCCTATAAAAAGGGTAGTAAATGAATTTCTGAATCAACTCTGCCACATGAAGACTAAGTTAAATGCTAGTATGGTCTCAGATATTAAAATGTATTTCTAACGAGTAGTAAATAAAACAGCAAGGCACTAAGGCAGGAATAGATCAGCAAAGGAGACAGTATGGTAATTTAACCAAATCAATAGAGAAAAGATGGATTAGTGAAAAATTGATTTTGGAACAACTGATCAGTAACTTGGAAAGCCAGGTAAAACTGCACCACTACATCTTTCTTTAAAACAAAGCAAATTCCAAATGAATTAAAAATTAGAATGTAAAAAATAAAACCTTAAAAATAGTGGGAAAATATCTTTATAATCTTAGCAGGGAAAGCTTTCCAATAATCTCAAAAAACAAAGTGAGCATCCATAAAAGAAAAGATCAGTACCTTTAATTCCATAAAATCACATAATTCCTACATAGCAAAGTATCTCTAGCTAGATTAAAAGATAAATGACAACCTGAAGAAACAATATTTTCAAGCCTGTGTCCAGAAAATTTTAATGTCTTTTCTTAAAGTTCTCAAAAATAAATATTTTTTAAAAAGAAAGCAATAGACAAAAGAAAAGTAAAAAAAAAAAAAAAAATGACTGCACGAGTGATCTTCAGTTCAGTTCAGTCACTCAGTCGTGTCTGACTCTGTGATCCCTGTCCATCACCAACCCCCGGAGTCCACCCAAACCCATGTCTTGAGTCGATGATGTCATCCAACCATCACATCCTCTGTCCTCCCCTTCTCCTCCTGTCCCCAATCCCTCCCAGTATCAGGGTCTTTTCCAATGAGTCAACTCTTCACATGAGGTGGCCAAAGTACTGGAATTTCAGCTTCAGCATCAGTCCTTCCAATGAACACTCAGGATGATCTCCTTTAGAGTGGGCTGGTTGGACCTCCTTGCAGTCCAAGGGACTCTCAAGAGTCTTCTCCAACACCACAATTCAAAAGCATCAGTTCTTCCATGCTCAGCTTTCTTTATAGTCCAACTCTCACATTTATACATGACCACTGGAAAAACCATAGCCATGATTAGATGGACCTTTGATGGCAAAATACTGTCTCTGCTTTTGAATATGCTATCTAGGTTGGTCGTAACTTTCCTTCCAAGGAATAAGCATCTTTTAATTTCATTGCTGCCATCAAGATCTGCAGTGATGTTGGAGCCCAGAAAAATAAAGTCAGCCACTGTTTCCACTGTTTCCCCATCTATTTCCCATGAAGTGATGGGACTGGATGCCACGGTTTTAGATTTCTGAATATTGAGCTTTAAGCTAACTTTTTCACTCTCCTCTTCCACATTCATCAAGAGGCTCTTTAGATCTTCTTCACTTTCTGCCATAAGGATGGTGTCATCTACATATCTGAGGTTNACGGTTTTAGATTTCTGAATATTGAGCTTTAAGCTAACTTTTTCACTCTCCTCTTCCACATTCATCAAGAGGCTCTTTAGATCTTCTTCACTTTCTGCCATAAGGATGGTGTCATCTACATATCTGAGGTTATTGATATTTCTCCCAGCAATCTGATTCCAGCATGTGCTTCTTCCAACCCAGTGTTTCTCATGATGTACTCTGCATAGAAGTTAAATAAGCAGGGTGACGATATACAGCCTTGATGTACTCCTTTTGCTATTTGGAACCAGTCTGTTGTTCCATGTCCAGTTCTAACTGTTGCTTCCTAACCTGCATATAGGTTTCTCAAGAGGCAGGTCAGGTGGTCTGGTATTCCCATCTCTTTCAGAATTTTCCACAGTTTCTTGTGATCCACACAGTCAAAGGCTTTGGTATAGTCAATAAAGCAGAAGTAGATGTTTTTCTGGAACTCTCTTGCTTTTTCCATGACCCAGCAGATGTTGGCAATTTGATCTCTGGTTCCTCTGCCTTTTCTAAATCCAGCTTGAACATCTGAAAGTTCATGGTTCACATATTGCTGAAGCCTGGCTTGGAGAATTTTGAGCATTACTTTACTAGCATGTGGGATGAGTGCAATTGTACGGTTGCTTGAGCATTCTTTGGCATTGCCTTTCTTTGGGACTGGAATGAAAACTGACCTTTTCCAGTCTTGTGGCCACTGCTGAGTTTTCTACATTTGCTGGCATATTGAGTGCGGCACTTTCACAGCATCATCTTTCAGGATTTGAAATAGCTCCACTGGAATTCCATCACCTCCACTAGCTTTGTTCGTAGTGATGCTTCCTAAGGCCCACTTGACTTCACATTCTAGGATGTCTGACTCTAGGTGAGTGATCACACCATTGTGATTATCTGGGTCATGAAGATGTTTTTTGTAGTTCTTCTGTGTATTTTTGTCACGTCTTCTTAATATCTTCTGCTTCTGTTAGAGCCATACCATTTCTGTTCTTTTTTGAGCCTATCTTTGCATGAAATGCTCCCTTGGTATCTCTAATTTTCTTGAAGAGATCTCGAGTCTTTCCCATTCTATTGTTTTCCTCTATTTCTTTGCATTGATCACTGAAGAAGGCTTTCTGATCTCTTCTTGCTATTCTCTGGAAATCTGCATCCAGATGCTTATATCTTTCCTTTTCTTCTTTGCTTTTCGCTTCTCTTCTTGTCACAGCTATTTGTAAGGCCTCCTCAGACAGCCATTTTGCTTTTTTGCATTTCTTTTTCTTGGGGATGGTCTTGATTCCTTCTCTGGTACAGTATCACGAAACTCCACACATGGTTCATCAAGCACTCTGTCCATCAGATCTAGTCCCTTAAATCTATTTCTCACTTCCACTGTATAGTCATAAGGGATTTGATTTAGGTCATACCTGAATGGTCTAGTGGTTTTCCCTACTTTCTTCCATTTCAGTCTGAGTTTGCCAATAAGGAGTTCATGATCCAAGCCACAGTCAGCTCCTGGTCTTGTTTTTGCTGATTGTATAGAGCTTCTCCATCTTTGGCTGCATAGAATATAATCAATTTGATTTCGGTGTTGACCATCTGGTGATGTCCATGTGTAGAGTCTTCTATTGTGTTGTTGGAAGAAGGTGTTTGCTATGACCAGTGTGTTCTCTTGGCAGAACTCTGTTAGCTTTTTCCCTGCTTCATTCTGTATTCCAAGGCCAAATTTGCCTGTTACTCCAGGAGTTTCTTGACTTCCTACTTTTGCATTCCAGTTCCCTATTCAGGCAATAAAATGTTCTCAAACCGATTTATGGTGACAGTCATACAACTTGGTAAATTTACTGAAAATTAATAATAAAATAAATATAATAATCAAATTGTACACTTGAAGAATTATGTGAAATGTTGAATGTCTCAACAAAAGTGTTAATAAATGAACAGTAAACATTATAATAGATGTTCTTCCTCATTAATATTAAAAAAAAAAAAAAAAAAGCTAATAGTGCCTGCCTTCCTAAGCTTCCACAACAGCACATTGCCTGGTTTTCTTCCTTCTTCTCACCTGGTACCTCAGCCTCATTTGTTCATTCCTCCACATCTAGAGTTGGCTATTACCCAGGGTTCTCTACTGAACCTCTCTCCCATTTTGCCACATTTCTTTGCTAGGAATTAGCACTTGCAACTAGCTATTGGTACTGGCTTTTGTCACAATAACAACAAAGGCAGCAATATAAAGCAACATTGCAGGCCTCCTTTCTAAGCTCCAGAATCATACATACAACTTTCTGCTTGATGTCTCCACTTGGTTGAATCATCAGCATATCAAATTTGTGCAGAGAAAAACTCTTTAATTACATCACTGCCCACCCAATCCTATCATTCTCTTCCTTGAACACTCCCCTCCTTTGAACATGGTATTTCTCTTCCCACTTGTTTGTGACAAAACTCTGAGATTCATCCTTGTCTTTTTCTCCTTTACCTCCTCATCCAATCCATCCTGTTCTTGTAGGATCTATGCCAAAAGTGTTTTTTTATTCCATTCTCTTCCTTGCAACTCAATGGCCCCCTAATAGTTCCAACTATCACCATCTCCCATTGAACAATTCAAACAGCACCTAAGTGGTTTCCCAATCCACTCTTTTCAGTGGACATTGAGACACAACACACAAATTCTGCTTCAATGAAGGACTTCTTATCCAGAAGTTGGGTTTGATATCAGCCCCTTTAGGGTTATCTTGGCATCAGAGAACTGTCTTACCCCAGATCACCTCCATCCTGGACAAGCCCATATCCAATGACATTAGAGTGTGGAGGTATGAATGTCCAAATATCTCAGTATCACTGGACTACTCTGGAGGATCACTTCTCCCTGTGAGGTCAGCCAAACCCCAAATCATCTTTTTTCTCTATCCAATCCTTCCTTCCCAAATGTTTCCATGTATGAAGCCCTGGGTCACTTTTTTAGAAGCATCTTTCCTACTCAACTCTCTCAGACTACTTCAAACTTGGGAAACTTAATTCAAACTAGTCTTTTTTTGCTTCTCTGCTTGAAACCCTGCAATGGCATTTTTGGGGTCTTCCTGATCCAGATGGATCCCTCCCTTGCCACTCTTACCTGCCAGCCATGCCAAGTCTCTGTCTCCAAAATACTGATCTCCAGGCCTCATAATTCTTGTATATGGTGGATACAAAATAATGCTTCATCACATTAATGGGATGCAAACTCCTACAGACTATGAGATAGAGATTGCTCATAGATAATATACATTATCATTTTATAAGCTTCTTCCAGTAATGGCTCTGTCTTAGAAAACTTGACATTCTCTTTAGCGGATGGCACAGAATTTTGTTCACAGAAAATGCCCAATAAATGAAACATGTATGAACCTGAACTATGACTGGGCAACAAATGTTAAATTGCAGTACCAAATTACTATCAACAAGGGCACCTTCAAAAAAGCTCTTCTACAAAAACCAAAGCCAAATTCTAGTGGAGAAAGGGGGCAGAGAGACAGGCAACATTTGATATATTGAACATATAGCTGAGATCAGAAATTCTTTCAAAGCAAAGTACATGCAATCTCAGGGATGACTCATAGCTAAGTTATTTAAGGCAGTAGCAAGAAGTACATGGGGCAATCTTTTTTCAACTCCTGTTTATCACAACTCAGAAACTCCCTTTCCGGAAAGATTTCCTCTTGAATAATTTCATACTAAGTACTTCCTCTTCTCCCATTTATTCTTTGTGTGAGGAGATGCAAAGCAAAGAACCACTTTATTCCAACTGTTCACAGTATATCCCTTCTGTCTAATTCAAAAGTCCTTTACAATGACATTTTTCCTTCAGTTCAGAATTCCTATCAACAAACTCCTGTCATTTTGGTTTATTTGTAAGTTCATCTCATTAAGCTGAACTATACATTTCTGAGGGGCTTCCATGGGGGCTCAGTGGTAGAAGAATCCACCTGCCAAAGCAGGATACATGGGTTTGATCCCAGGGAGAGGAAGNTCTTCTTAATATCTTCTGCTTCTGTTAGAGCCATACCATTTCTGTTCTTTTTTGAGCCTATCTTTGCATGAAATGCTCCCTTGGTATCTCTAATTTTCTTGAAGAGATCTCGAGTCTTTCCCATTCTATTGTTTTCCTCTATTTCTTTGCATTGATCACTGAAGAAGGCTTTCTGATCTCTTCTTGCTATTCTCTGGAAATCTGCATCCAGATGCTTATATCTTTCCTTTTCTTCTTTGCTTTTCGCTTCTCTTCTTGTCACAGCTATTTGTAAGGCCTCCTCAGACAGCCATTTTGCTTTTTTGCATTTCTTTTTCTTGGGGATGGTCTTGATTCCTTCTCTGGTACAGTATCACGAAACTCCACACATGGTTCATCAAGCACTCTGTCCATCAGATCTAGTCCCTTAAATCTATTTCTCACTTCCACTGTATAGTCATAAGGGATTTGATTTAGGTCATACCTGAATGGTCTAGTGGTTTTCCCTACTTTCTTCCATTTCAGTCTGAGTTTGCCAATAAGGAGTTCATGATCCAAGCCACAGTCAGCTCCTGGTCTTGTTTTTGCTGATTGTATAGAGCTTCTCCATCTTTGGCTGCATAGAATATAATCAATTTGATTTCGGTGTTGACCATCTGGTGATGTCCATGTGTAGAGTCTTCTATTGTGTTGTTGGAAGAAGGTGTTTGCTATGACCAGTGTGTTCTCTTGGCAGAACTCTGTTAGCTTTTTCCCTGCTTCATTCTGTATTCCAAGGCCAAATTTGCCTGTTACTCCAGGAGTTTCTTGACTTCCTACTTTTGCATTCCAGTTCCCTATTCAGGCAATAAAATGTTCTCAAACCGATTTATGGTGACAGTCATACAACTTGGTAAATTTACTGAAAATTAATAATAAAATAAATATAATAATCAAATTGTACACTTGAAGAATTATGTGAAATGTTGAATGTCTCAACAAAAGTGTTAATAAATGAACAGTAAACATTATAATAGATGTTCTTCCTCATTAATATTAAAAAAAAAAAAAAAAAAAGCTAATAGTGCCTGCCTTCCTAAGCTTCCACAACAGCACATTGCCTGGTTTTCTTCCTTCTTCTCACCTGGTACCTCAGCCTCATTTGTTCATTCCTCCACATCTAGAGTTGGCTATTACCCAGGGTTCTCTACTGAACCTCTCTCCCATTTTGCCACATTTCTTTGCTAGGAATTAGCACTTGCAACTAGTTATTGGTACTGGCTTTTGTCACAATAACAACAAAGGCAGCAATATAAAGCAACATTGCAGGCCTCCTTTCTAAGCTCCAGAATCATACATACAACTTTCTGCTTGATGTCTCCACTTGGTTGAATCATCAGCATATCAAATTTGTGCAGAGAAAAACTCTTTAATTACATCACTGCCCACCCAATCCTATCATTCTCTTCCTTGAACACTCCCCTCCTTTGAACATGGTATTTCTCTTCCCACTTGTTTGTGACAAAACTCTGAGATTCATCCTTGTCTTTTTCTCCTTTACCTCCTCATCCAATCCATCCTGTTCTTGTAGGATCTATGCCAAAAGTGTTTTTTTATTCCATTCTCTTCCTTGCAACTCAATGGCCCCCTAATAGTTCCAACTATCACCATCTCCCATTGAACAATTCAAACAGCACCTAAGTGGTTTCCCAATCCACTCTTTTCAGTGGACATTGAGACACAACACACAAATTCTGCTTCAATGAAGGACTTCTTATCCAGAAGTTGGGTTTGATATCAGCCCCTTTAGGGTTATCTTGGCATCAGAGAACTGTCTTACCCCAGATCACCTCCATCCTGGACAAGCCCATATCCAATGACATTAGAGTGTGGAGGTATGAATGTCCAAATATCTCAGTATCACTGGACTACTCTGGAGGATCACTTCTCCCTGTGAGGTCAGCCAAACCCCAAATCATCTTTTTTCTCTATCCAATCCTTCCTTCCCAAATGTTTCCATGTATGAAGCCCTGGGTCACTTTTTTAGAAGCATCTTTCCTACTCAACTCTCTCAGACTACTTCAAACTTGGGAAACTTAATTCAAACTAGTCTTTTTTTGCTTCTCTGCTTGAAACCCTGCAATGGCATTTTTGGGGTCTTCCTGATCCAGATGGATCCCTCCCTTGCCACTCTTACCTGCCAGCCATGCCAAGTCTCTGTCTCCAAAATACTGATCTCCAGGCCTCATAATTCTTGTATATGGTGGATACAAAATAATGCTTCATCACATTAATGGGATGCAAACTCCTACAGACTATGAGATAGAGATTGCTCATAGATAATATACATTATCATTTTATAAGCTTCTTCCAGTAATGGCTCTGTCTTAGAAAACTTGACATTCTCTTTAGCGGATGGCACAGAATTTTGTTCACAGAAAATGCCCAATAAATGAAACATGTATGAACCTGAACTATGACTGGGCAACAAATGTTAAATTGCAGTACCAAATTACTATCAACAAGGGCACCTTCAAAAAAGCTCTTCTACAAAAACCAAAGCCAAATTCTAGTGGAGAAAGGGGGCAGAGAGACAGGCAACATTTGATATATTGAACATATAGCTGAGATCAGAAATTCTTTCAAAGCAAAGTACATGCAATCTCAGGGATGACTCATAGCTAAGTTATTTAAGGCAGTAGCAAGAAGTACATGGGGCAATCTTTTTTCAACTCCTGTTTATCACAACTCAGAAACTCCCTTTCCGGAAAGATTTCCTCTTGAATAATTTCATACTAAGTACTTCCTCTTCTCCCATTTATTCTTTGTGTGAGGAGATGCAAAGCAAAGAACCACTTTATTCCAACTGTTCACAGTATATCCCTTCTGTCTAATTCAAAAGTCCTTTACAATGACATTTTTCCTTCAGTTCAGAATTCCTATCAACAAACTCCTGTCATTTTGGTTTATTTGTAAGTTCATCTCATTAAGCTGAACTATACATTTCTGAGGGGCTTCCATGGGGGCTCAGTGGTAGAAGAATCCACCTGCCAAAGCAGGATACATGGGTTTGATCCCAGGGAGAGGAAGGTCCCCTGGAGAAGGAAATAGCAACTCACTCCAGTATTCTTGCCTGGGAAATCCCACAGACAGAGGGGCTGGTGGGCTATAGTCCATTGGGTCACAAAAGAGGAGGGCATGACTTAGTGACTAAGCAACAACATACATTTCTGAAGCCAACAAGTGTGGTCTCTTTGAAAAGAATCTTCTTCTTAGAAGGAAGGCATCAAAAAATAAGTATGGTGATTTAAATAACTAAAAAGTTTCATAAGAATAAATAATCCATTTGCATTAAAAAGATTTTCGATACAGGACAATGATGACTATGCTGGCAGGATAATTCCTTCTTAGCCATGATAATATGGTTTTGGATTTTTGAACTGATAGATAAACAGATAGCTTATATTTTTAAAAATCATTATGAAACAGCTTTTTAAAGACATGAGTAACTTGGACAAAAAAACAGGTAATAGAAGTTAGTGGAAGGAAAGGAATAACAGATTGCTCCTAAAGAAGCCAGAAACTTAATTATCACCTTAACTGAAATCCAAACACCCGGGTTCTTGTTTCAGGGAGACCTACTCACAGAATATTTTCATGACTAACCCTATGTTTGCAGCTGAAGATTAAAAACTAAATATTATTTGACAAGTTTTTATATGACGACATAAAGAGTGGCTGGAGCCTGGCTGTTGACTCAAACATTTCTGCCAGCCTCTTTTGCCTGCCAAAATATAGCTTCAATAAGCACACATAAATTTTATTTTTAATAAATAACCACAAAATGGTTTCATAAACAGACTAAACTGTGGATAATTGTAGCTTACAATGAATATGTGTTACAGTTTCAGTAAATAGAAGTTACACAGTCTGAAACTGGCACGCCCTATCTCCATCTTATGGATTGATGGCAAACCAGCCCGTGTTGGAACAGCCCAGTGATTTTCTTGGTAAGAGGCCTACATCCTAACTACTTAGGCTTCTGCCTTCTTGCAGTAGCCCTCCTGTTTGTCTCTGCAGACATTAGGTTTTAGAGTCCTAAGAGTTTAAAAGGAGAGCTGAGGTCTCCACGTGGTGTCCCAAAAGGGTCTTTGTGGTAAGAAAAGTTCTTTATGTCCTGACCAACATGTAGACACCTATGATGGTTTAAAAGTGAATAAATAAAGGGTATCTGGGGGGAATAAATACTGATGTGATGAGAAGGCACAAGGGAGAATAAGCTGTTCTTTCTAACTAACTTTTCTTGGAATTTACGTGTTCCTTTTACTCAAAGGATCCTTTTGGAAAAGTGCATTGCGTTTTCTTCTGTTGGCAGCATTTTTTTTTCTTTTTTCTTTTTCTTTTTTTTTTTTTTGGTAAGTGAATCAACTGATTCCTTAAGAAAAAGAAAAGCAGCTTATTGAAAGCTTAATGAATTTTTTTTTCACCTTTAGAAATCAGCTTTNTCTCTTCTTGTCACAGCTATTTGTAAGGCCTCCTCAGACAGCCATTTTGCTTTTTTGCATTTCTTTTTCTTGGGGATGGTCTTGATTCCTTCTCTGGTACAGTATCACGAAACTCCACACATGGTTCATCAAGCACTCTGTCCATCAGATCTAGTCCCTTAAATCTATTTCTCACTTCCACTGTATAGTCATAAGGGATTTGATTTAGGTCATACCTGAATGGTCTAGTGGTTTTCCCTACTTTCTTCCATTTCAGTCTGAGTTTGCCAATAAGGAGTTCATGATCCAAGCCACAGTCAGCTCCTGGTCTTGTTTTTGCTGATTGTATAGAGCTTCTCCATCTTTGGCTGCATAGAATATAATCAATTTGATTTCGGTGTTGACCATCTGGTGATGTCCATGTGTAGAGTCTTCTATTGTGTTGTTGGAAGAAGGTGTTTGCTATGACCAGTGTGTTCTCTTGGCAGAACTCTGTTAGCTTTTTCCCTGCTTCATTCTGTATTCCAAGGCCAAATTTGCCTATTACTCCAGGAGTTTCTTGACTTCCTACTTTTGCATTCCAGTTCCCTATTCAGGCAATAAAATGTTCTCAAACCGATTTATGGTGACAGTCATACAACTTGGTAAATTTACTGAAAATTAATAATAAAATAAATATAATAATCAAATTGTACACTTGAAGAATTATGTGAAATGTTGAATGTCTCAACAAAAGTGTTAATAAATGAACAGTAAACATTATAATAGATGTTCTTCCTCATTAATATTAAAAAAAAAAAAAAAAAAGCTAATAGTGCCTGCCTTCCTAAGCTTCCACAACAGCACATTGCCTGGTTTTCTTCCTTCTTCTCACCTGGTACCTCAGCCTCATTTGTTCATTCCTCCACATCTAGAGTTGGCTATTACCCAGGGTTCTCTACTGAACCTCTCTCCCATTTTGCCACATTTCTTTGCTAGGAATTAGCACTTGCAACTAGCTATTGGTACTGGCTTTTGTCACAATAACAACAAAGGCAGCAATATAAAGCAACATTGCAGGCCTCCTTTCTAAGCTCCAGAATCATACATACAACTTTCTGCTTGATGTCTCCACTTGGTTGAATCATCAGCATATCAAATTTGTGCAGAGAAAAACTCTTTAATTACATCACTGCCCACCCAATCCTATCATTCTCTTCCTTGAACACTCCCCTCCTTTGAACATGGTATTTCTCTTCCCACTTGTTTGTGACAAAACTCTGAGATTCATCCTTGTCTTTTTCTCCTTTACCTCCTCATCCAATCCATCCTGTTCTTGTAGGATCTATGCCAAAAGTGTTTTTTTATTCCATTCTCTTCCTTGCAACTCAATGGCCCCCTAATAGTTCCAACTATCACCATCTCCCATTGAACAATTCAAACAGCACCTAAGTGGTTTCCCAATCCACTCTTTTCAGTGGACATTGAGACACAACACACAAATTCTGCTTCAATGAAGGACTTCTTATCCAGAAGTTGGGTTTGATATCAGCCCCTTTAGGGTTATCTTGGCATCAGAGAACTGTCTTACCCCAGATCACCTCCATCCTGGACAAGCCCATATCCAATGACATTAGAGTGTGGAGGTATGAATGTCCAAATATCTCAGTATCACTGGACTACTCTGGAGGATCACTTCTCCCTGTGAGGTCAGCCAAACCCCAAATCATCTTTTTTCTCTATCCAATCCTTCCTTCCCAAATGTTTCCATGTATGAAGCCCTGGGTCACTTTTTTAGAAGCATCTTTCCTACTCAACTCTCTCAGACTACTTCAAACTTGGGAAACTTAATTCAAACTAGTCTTTTTTTGCTTCTCTGCTTGAAACCCTGCAATGGCATTTTTGGGGTCTTCCTGATCCAGATGGATCCCTCCCTTGCCACTCTTACCTGCCAGCCATGCCAAGTCTCTGTCTCCAAAATACTGATCTCCAGGCCTCATAATTCTTGTATATGGTGGATACAAAATAATGCTTCATCACATTAATGGGATGCAAACTCCTACAGACTATGAGATAGAGATTGCTCATAGATAATATACATTATCATTTTATAAGCTTCTTCCAGTAATGGCTCTGTCTTAGAAAACTTGACATTCTCTTTAGCGGATGGCACAGAATTTTGTTCACAGAAAATGCCCAATAAATGAAACATGTATGAACCTGAACTATGACTGGGCAACAAATGTTAAATTGCAGTACCAAATTACTATCAACAAGGGCACCTTCAAAAAAGCTCTTCTACAAAAACCAAAGCCAAATCCTAGTGGAGAAAGGGGGCAGAGAGACAGGCAACATTTGATATATTGAACATATAGCTGAGATCAGAAATTCTTTCAAGGCAAAGTACATGCAATCTCAGGGATGACTCATAGCTAAGTTATTTAAGGCAGTAGCAAGAAGTACATGGGGCAATCTTTTTTCAACTCCTGTTTATCACAACTCAGAAACTCCCTTTCCGGAAAGATTTCCTCTTGAATAATTTCATACTAAGTACTTCCTCTTCTCCCATTTATTCTTTGTGTGAGGAGATGCAAAGCAAAGAACCACTTTATTCCAACTGTTCACAGTATATCCCTTCTGTCTAATTCAAAAGTCCTTTACAATGACATTTTTCCTTCAGTTCAGAATTCCTATCAACAAACTCCTGTCATTTTGGTTTATTTGTAAGTTCATCTCATTAAGCTGAACTATACATTTCTGAGGGGCTTCCATGGGGGCTCAGTGGTAGAAGAATCCACCTGCCAAAGCAGGATACATGGGTTTGATCCCAGGGAGAGGAAGGTCCCCTGGAGAAGGAAATAGCAACTCACTCCAGTATTCTTGCCTGGGAAATCCCACAGACAGAGGGGCTGGTGGGCTATAGTCCATTGGGTCACAAAAGAGGGCATGACTTAGTGACTAAGCAACAACATACATTTCTGAAGCCAACAAGTGTGGTCTCTTTGAAAAGAACCTTCTTCTTAGAAGGCATCAAAAAATAAGTATGGTGATTTAAATAACTAAAAAGTTTCATAAGAATAAATAATCCATTTGCATTAAAAAGATTTTCGATACAGGACAATGATGACTATGCTGGCAGGATAATTCCTTCTTAGCCATGATAATATGGTTTTGGATTTTTGAACTGATAGATAAACAGATAGCTTATATTTTTAAAAATCATTATGAAACAGCTTTTTAAAGACATGAGTAACTTGGACAAAAAAACAGGTAATAGAAGTTAGTGGAAGGAAAGGAATAACAGATTGCTCCTAAAGAAGCCAGAAACTTAATTATCACCTTAACTGAAATCCAAACACCCGGGTTCTTGTTTCAGGGAGACCTACTCACAGAATATTTTCATGACTAACCCTATGTTTGCAGCTGAAGATTAAAAACTAAATATTATTTGACAAGTTTTTATATGACGACATAAAGAGTGGCTGGAGCCTGGCTGTTGACTCAAACATTTCTGCCAGCCTCTTTTGCCTGCCAAAATATAGCTTCAATAAGCACACATAAATTTTATTTTTAATAAATAACCACAAAATGGTTTCATAAACAGACTAAACTGTGGATAATTGTAGCTTACAATGAATATGTGTTACAGTTTCAGTAAATAGAAGTTACACAGTCTGAAACTGGCACGCCCTATCTCCATCTTATGGATTGATGGCAAACCAGCCCGTGTTGGAACAGCCCAGTGATTTTCTTGGTAAGAGGCCTACATCCTAACTACTTAGGCTTCTGCCTTCTTGCAGTAGCCCTCCTGTTTGTCTCTGCAGACATTAGGTTTTAGAGTCCTAAGAGTTTAAAAGGAGAGCTGAGGTCTCCACGTGGTGTCCCAAAAGGGTCTTTGTGGTAAGAAAAGTTCTTTATGTCCTGACCAACATGTAGACACCTATGATGGTTTAAAAATGAATAAATAAAGGGTATCTGGGGGGAATAAATACTGATGTGATGAGAAGGCACAAGGGAGAATAAGCTGTTCTTTCTAACTAACTTTTCTTGGAATTTACGTGTTCCTTTTACTCAAAGGATCCTTTTGGAAAAGTGCATTGCGTTTTCTTCTGTTGGCAGCATTTTTTTTTCTTTTTTCTTTTTCTTTTTTTTTTTTTTTGTAAGTGAATCAACTGATTCCTTAAGAAAAAGAAAAGCAGCTTATTGAAAGCTTAATGAATTTTTTTTTCACCTTTAGAAATCAGCTTTATTTTTAAGCTTCCTTGACCACACGTGTGCTTTGATGAACCTCCCTCCCACTCAAGGGAAGAGTTCCATGTTCCTCACACTCCCAATCCTGAGCCTTCACATTCACTTCACACTGATCCCAGGAAACACAGAGAGAGAAAAGTCAAAAGGGGGAATTTTTTTCTAAAAAACATCTTGAGCTTCTTTTTGAAGATGAAGAAAGGGAGTTTTATCTCTAGTAAAAACAGGCCCTTTTGTGAAGAAAAAAAAAAAAGTGATGATTGATCAAACAGCATTCAGAATTCCAGGCATGCCAAGATATGGCTGTGTTAAATGGGAAAGATGACCCAAAGACCCCAGGCTGTTTGAAAATAAATAAAAGAACTCTGGCATCATGTTCTGCATTCCTATTTGTAGTCATGTTTTACACTCTACCTGTGGTGACCTTTCTCACTCGTTTCATAGCTCACAGTTGGATTTATTCAGCCACAATTTGCTGAGAACCTCCTTGTGGAATGTATGCAACTAGGACCTAGGATGAATGGAGCAGAGCATGCTGGGAGGAAGGGAGTCAGACTAAGATGGCAGCACTGATGCCAAGCAGTGCCCAATCTGAGGACACAGAATAGAGCAGAGCTGTGGATTAAGTGCCACATGAGCTCAGGGAGAGAGTGACTCATGCTGCCTGAGCTTGATCTCCATCATGAGGAATGCCTTGTGGTGGTGTATGAAACCCTGGCAGCCTGCACTGCCGCCTCACAATTCTGTTATGCTCTTGAGCATGGCCACGGTTAGATTTCTCGTGGTAAGTTCAGCCCTCCTGAAGGCTGCGTCCTTCACAGCCTTACCCAACCTTCAGCACTATTTCTTTAAACAAACTCTCACCCGAATTCAGTTAACCAGTTGTTTTACTCCTCACTCCAAATTTAACTCTCTTTGCACATACCTTGTTAAGCAGTTATGTGCAGAAAGCTGTGGGCAATACGAGTATGCCAGGTATTTTTTTCTTCAGAAAGCTTATAATCCAGTGGGAGAGTTAGGCGTNACTTTTCTTGGAATTTACGTGTTCCTTTTACTCAAAGGATCCTTTTGGAAAAGTGCATTGCGTTTTCTTCTGTTGGCAGCATTTTTTTTTCTTTTTTCTTTTTCTTTTTTTTTTTTTTGGTAAGTGAATCAACTGATTCCTTAAGAAAAAGAAAAGCAGCTTATTGAAAGCTTAATGAATTTTTTTTTCACCTTTAGAAATCAGCTTTATTTTTAAGCTTCCTTGACCACACGTGTGCTTTGATGAACCTCCCTCCCACTCAAGGGAAGAGTTCCATGTTCCTCACACTCCCAATCCTGAGCCTTCACATTCACTTCACACTGATCCCAGGAAACACAGAGAGAGAAAAGTCAAAAGGGGGAATTTTTTTCTAAAAAATATCTTGAGCTTCTTTTTGAAGATGAAGAAAGGGAGTTTTATCTCTAGTAAAAACAGGCCCTTTTGTGAAGAAAAAAAAAAAAGTGATGATTGATCAAACAGCATTCAGAATTCCAGGCATGCCAAGATATGGCTGTGTTAAATGGGAAAGATGACCCAAAGACCCCAGGCTGTTTGAAAATAAATAAAAGAACTCTGGCATCATGTTCTGCATTCCTATTTGTAGTCATGTTTTACACTCTACCTGTGGTGACCTTTCTCACTCGTTTCATAGCTCACAGTTGGATTTATTCAGCCACAATTTGCTGAGAACCTCCTTGTGGAATGTATGCAACTAGGACCTAGGATGAATGGAGCAGAGCATGCTGGGAGGAAGGGAGTCAGACTAAGATGGCAGCACTGATGCCAAGCAGTGCCCAATCTGAGGACACAGAATAGAGCAGAGCTGTGGATTAAGTGCCACATGAGCTCAGGGAGAGAGTGACTCATGCTGCCTGAGCTTGATCTCCATCATGAGGAATGCCTTGTGGTGGTGTATGAAACCCTGGCAGCCTGCACTGCCGCCTCACAATTCTGTTATGCTCTTGAGCATGGCCACGGTTAGATTTCTCATGGTAAGTTCAGCCCTCCTGAAGGCTGCGTCCTTCACAGCCTTACCCAACCTTCAGCACTATTTCTTTAAACAAACTCTCACCCGAATTCAGTTAACCAGTTGTTTTACTCCTCACTCCAAATTTAACTCTCTTTGCACATACCTTGTTAAGCAGTTATGTGCAGAAAGCTGTGGGCAATACGAGTATGCCAGGTATTTTTTTCTTCAGAAAGCTTATAATCCAGTGGGAGAGTTAGGCGTCTAAAACTTTAATGGGGGGGGGGGGGAATGCTGTAATAGAGGTGCAAGTAAAATGCTGTGAGTGCTTAAAAACCTAGGGGTAAGTTTGAATTTGATTCAGTTTTGACTTGATTCAGGGATCACAGTTTTCACAAAGGTTCTGGCACATGAATTGAACTAAGGACTTCCCTGGTGGTGCAGTGGAGAAGAATCTGCCTGCCAGTGTAGGGGACACAGGTTCGATCCCTGGTTTGGGAAGATTTCACATGATGCGGAGCAAGTAAGTCGCGTACCACAACTTCTGAGCCCAGGTGGTGCAACTACGGAAGCCCCTGAGCCTAGAGCCTGTGCTCTGCAACAAGAGAAGCCACTGCAAGGAGAAGCCTGTGCACCACAGTGAAGAGTAACCCCTGCTCACCAACTAGAGGAAGCCCGTGCAAAGCAATGAAGAGCCAGCGCAACAAAAAACAAAATAGTTTCTAAGAAATAAACAACTAAGGGACCTGGGCAGCTTGCATGGAGCTCCATGGAACAATGTGAGTCAAGGACTAGAGATTCATGGGTAGGTGGCTAAGTGTCACCAGAACATAAACCACACAGAGAGACAGATTAAGAGCTGGTGATTTCTGCCAGGACGAATACAAAGCAAGAAGAGAAGTTACTCTGAACATTTTGAAGTTTTCTTGAAAAAAAGAATTACACTGATCTGTGATTTAGAATGGTAACTCTGGAAGCAGAGAGGAAGATTGATTAGAGAGAGAGAGACTCAAAATCAGGAGCTTGCATGGACCCATGTTAATGATCCATTTATAGTGGGTATAGCACACTGTAAGAAAAGAGGCCCTTAGAGCCAAAATAAATGTTTTTCTGTGTAGACAAGTTTCCCCTGTCACATCTCAATGCTCCTGCCACCTTCCCTTTTCAACAGTCAGACAAGCAATCAAAGAAATCAGAAGTTAATCAAATAAAATATTGTCTCTTGAGAACTGTGCCTACGCACTCAGTCATGTCCTCCTCTTTTGTGACCCCACATACTGTAGTCCACCAGGCTCCTCTGTCCATGGATTTTTTCAGGCAAGAATACTGGAGTGAGTTGTCATTGCCTACTCCAGGGGAGCTTCCTCACCCTGGGATTGAACTCATATCTTTTGACTCTCCTGCATTGACAGGTGGGTCCTTTACCACGGAGACACCTGGGAAGCCACTGAGAACGGTTGTTCCTGATAGAACTTCCTGCAGTAATAGATTTGGAGCACTTTAAATGTGGCCACTGTGACTCAGTAATTTTATTTTAATTGAGTTTCCATAGTCCCATGTGGCCTATGCCATCACAGTAGACAGTGCAGCTCTAGAGAAAAAAACTTTACTGAACTAGGGGAAACAAAGCATTTTTTTAAAAACTCTACTACCAATCATCCAACCCCAGTGGTTCTGCTGGCTTTTAAAGAGGATATTTACCTACCTCTCGGATCTTCTCGACACAGGGATCGAACTCGGTCTCATGCACTGGTGGGCAGATTTACTGCCCCTGCACCACCTGGGAAGCCCCCACAAGAACCCCACATTAAAAATAATAAGATGCAGTGCTTATATTTAGCTCGGGCATGAGAAAACATCAAAAACACTGTTACTTTCAAAAAGGATCCCTTTGAGTTATTCAAAAAGACCATCTTTACTTGATGGATAAGAGAGAGAGATAATCAGGAGCTGGAATGGACCCATGTTATGGTGGGTCCATCTATCTATGGTGGATAAAAATCATAGAAATCAGCAAGAGGTTGACTAGTTCTCTCTATTTCATAAAGAGAAGCATTTACCTCCTAACTCTGCATTTTCCAATGAAGGCTTCCCAGCGAGTCATCATCTCATTGTAACTGAAGAACAGCTAGATGATTGTGGTGTGTAGTTAAATGTTTCTGTAAGTTGATTTGTGGTGCCAGCTTCCTGGATCATAGAAATTATTTTGTTCAGTAATTTTTTTCTCTGTGGTTTTGGAGTCAAGAATTGCAATAAGTTTCTAAGTCTCTTGACTTTGAGTGCTCCTGTGTAGTTATTTCAAGAAAGCTCTTTTGCAATTTTCTTGGTAACTGATTCCTTGTTACATGAATTCAGATATGCATGTGTCGTGGCTGCCAGTCAACTATTACGACACAGGACCTTTTTAATTCTTCATTTCTTAGCACCTCTTAAGGGACACTGTAGTACACCATGTAAAACCAGAACTAGATCATTTTTGCTAATCATGCTAACAAAATATACTAGACAAGCACTGGGAGAAATTTACTAATAGGAAGATTTTGAAATGACATTTTATTCATACATTGGTTATTTCCAGTGGAATGAGTGTTTAGAAGATGGCTATAATAATCTGAATCTCTGATAACTTTTAATAACAGGACGGACTACCTTGAAATCATAATTTTAAAAATAGATGTGCCAAAAGTCACAAATATGAAATGTTTTTCAAATTGTGGGTTACCTAGTAGTTCAGGAAATCAATGTAGTGGATTAGAATCCAATTTCAAATTCAGAATAGTATAGAATAGGATTGGATGAAATGGAATGGAATAGACTACAACAGAAAAAAATGGTGTATGACACACCTATTGAGGGAGAGAAAATGCTGTATCACAAAACTCTTTGCCAGTTGTGCCCCTGTGAGTGTGTTCTGAATTGTGATGAAAAGAAATACTTTAACAAAGCATTACTATAGAGAAAGCTTGAAAGCCACTGACTACCAGACGATAGGAGTTGAAATTTCCTGCTGAATGTATTGTTCCACGTGAGAAATATTTATCAAACATCTATTCTATGCCTGATATTGGATTCAGTTTCAAGACCATATAGCTGAATACATGCTTGCAGGCATGTGTGCATGCTACGTCACTTCAGTCATCCTGTCCAACTCTTGCAACCCTATGGACCATACCCTGCCAGGCATCATGATCCATAGGATTCTTCAGGCAAGAATACTGGCTTGGGTTGTCATGCCCTTCTCCAAGGGATTTTCCTGACCCAGGGATCAAATCTGGATCTCTTACATCTCTTGCATTGGCAGGCATGTTCTTTACCACTGGCACCACCAGCAAAGCCCTGAATACATGCTTACTTCCCTCAAATAACTTACCATCTGACAGTATACACATGTGAATAATTATGATAAGATGATATACGAAGTTATGTTGAGAACACGGCAGAGAGGGCCCTATTTCTGCATGTGAGGGAAATTAGACAGGAAGTGAGAGGAAAACTTCCCAGAGGAGCATCTGATGTGTCCTGAATAGTAGGTGACCGGGAAGGACAGAGGGAGGGGTATTATATTGCTGTATCTTAAAGCTGACTTGTGAAATCTATTTTACCTACAGTCTGGGATGGTCCTCAGATTTCATTGCACACCCTGGTCATCTGATATAGACTGCCAGCAAACCTAGAGGCATACATAAATTTGAAATATTTTTATTACTTTTGAATTGTTAGTAATATGAGAGTGTAGTCTTTACATCGTAAAGACTACCACTTTTTTTGGTGGGGGGAGGGGGCGCGTGCTGCCCTCAGTTGCAGAACCTTTAGTTATGGCATTCAGGGCGTGCGCCATGTGAACTCTCAGTTGCAGCATATAGGATCTAGTTCCCCCACCAGGGATTGAGCCCAGGCCCCCTATACTAGAAACATGGAGTCCCAGCCACTGGACCATCTGGGAAGTCCCCAAATCATCACTTTTAAGAGGAAAATTTTTCAAATGGAAGGGTTAGTCTCAAATGGGTTAAAAGTTATACTTCCTAGGAAAGAAAGCAAATTATTTGCATAACAGGGTGTAGAAAAATCATATGCTGTGTAAACTCCTATCTTTCAGCAGTTTGAACAAAACAAATATTAGAAAATAAAATAATGCGTGATAAGAAAATCAAGAAAATTGGGTCATGCTTTGCATACTTATAAAGGTTATAGGACATCCATCATTTAACCTAATTTCACACTTAAAATTTACATTATATTGGGAGTTGGGTAGAAATTGAGGTCTAGAACCAGTAATATGTGTCATGAACAATCATAGAAGGCTTTTGGAGCCAATTTAGGCAACATATGTGTGTTTTATAAGCATGAAATTACAGAGACCCAAAGGCCTCACTTCAAAATAAGACTTTTTATCAATTTCCTTTTTCTTGGCACCATTTACATTTGACTGTGAATACATTTGGTATTTATTTTAAAAATATCTCCTCTTTCTCTTTTTTTATATGATATCTAACAGTATTTCAAATGATAATTCAACTCACAGTCCCTAAATGATGTAGCAGAGTCTAATAGAACTTTATTAATCAGGGCAATAGCAAAAGGAGATCACTGATGAATTTTACTAGTAAATCACATTTAGTCCTCCTAAATGTAGTGTATGTGCATGTGTAGATTTGTGTGTGTATTCTTTAAGATGAAAAAAGAATCAATCACTTTTAAAATACTCTCAAAGAATGAAAATAACCCTTGTACTTTTTATTTAATCAATTCCATGGCACGTGCCATTGTAAAAATTTTGATACAGCCTTGAGGTATATGACCTAACTCTCCAAAAAATGACCTTTTTTTTTTTTTTTAAATGACTTTAANGAGTCTAATAGAACTTTATTAATCAGGGCAATAGCAAAAGGAGATCACTGATGAATTTTACTAGTAAATCACATTTAGTCCTCCTAAATGTAGTGTATGTGCATGTGTAGATTTGTGTGTGTATTCTTTAAGATGAAAAAAGAATCAATCACTTTTAAAATACTCTCAAAGAATGAAAATAACCCTTGTACTTTTTATTTAATCAATTCCATGGCACGTGCCATTGTAAAAATTTTGATACAGCCTTGAGGTATATGACCTAACTCTCCAAAAAATGACCTTTTTTTTTTAAAAAAAATGACTTTAATTTGAAATGAGAAAATAAAGAATAACATTTCCAGGTTTTACCATAGCACTGTTTTTAAACAAAACTAAACCTTTCTCCTCAGGTACCCATTAAATTTTTCAGATCTTGGAAGGGAGAAGCACAGTAATTACAATTGCAACCTTTACCTAAGACTTAAAAGTTAAAGAAACCTGAAAGCACTGTAACTTTTTAAAGCAGTTCTTCAGAGTTTTCCAGAATAGGAAAAGTGATTATGAGTTAGCTTGTGTTTGGGTTTGATTTTCATCCTGCAGGAGTGAACATTAGACCAAAAATATATGGTCTTGTAGTAAAAGCTGCAGCTCCTTTCCCCAGCTGCCTGAATGCTGTAATGTCAGATTTTTCAAATTCTTCTCTATTTTAGAGGAATCAGATCATTTCCAGGAGTGTGCAGATGGGTGCTTTTCTTTCCAGCAGAACTTCAATTGTCTACCTGTTTACACAGCAGATGCTCTGTAATTTAATCCCCACCACAAAAGACCATCATTATGATTAAATCAGGCACTAGTTTAACAAGGTACACCTAATAAGCACTTCTGATCCTCAGATCTTGCACAAACAACATTCTTTCATTGGGCAACTTGTAAAATAACTTTTGCATCCTGTGGTAGACTCCTCAGACACAAAGCACAAAGTTCTGTCTCTTGACTGACTTTTCACCTAGAAAGCAGAATCTGTGACCACTCCATCCCAGAATCTGTGACTTTGGTGCATGTAACCTATACGAAAACAGGAAAGAGAGACATTTTTTCCCACTGTTTGCATTCACTGCGGGGTTTTGGTATACCACACTACTGGGCAGGATATGTGTCTCAAAGTATATGGCAAAAAAAGTGCCTCAAAGAGCATAACTTTCTCCAAACTCAGTTGCTTTCTCTAAGTTTAAAATTTCCTCCCCTTTAGACACGTGCACACGTGTGCACACACACACACCACATGAACACATACACGTGCATCCATACAACTTACAGAAAGCAAGGGAAAACCAGAAGGGTCTTGTGGAAGGCAAGCAAAAGGAAGACACAGCTTTAAAAAGACAAAGAGAAATACATGTTAAAAGGGAATCCCACCAAGGATTAAAAAAAAAAGAATTAAGAAAAAGAAATCTAGAGCATGGAAAACAAAGTCGTTTGCACCTCTGTAAAAACGGAAATACCCCAAAGGAGAAAAACATCCCACAGGACTGCAGTTCTTGCGTATCATTTCCTTTCAATCCCAAAGGTGCAATTTGCAGATGAGCTGCTCCTATCTCTGTCCAGTGTTTGGCTATTTCTGTGCTTTTGTCATCATTTCTCACCTTTTCCTTCTTTTTTTGTTAATCGCCCTCCTTTTCAGGAGGTAAATAGAAGATGGTCCCTCTATTTATAAAAGACTGTAATGCCTTTTGGGTTGAAGAATGTGGAAGACCAAGTCAGGAATTCCAAACAGTCAAGCAGCATTAGGCTTCAGAAGGAGGGAAAGTGAGTGAGCCTGGACACTGGACAATGGAGCTGATGTCCTCAGAAATCGCTGCAGTTTATACTTTCCATTGAAAGACGACTCAGGGCTCAAATACAAGCTGATGGAGTAAAAAAGGCACAATAAGGGTTTCTAGTTTGTTGTTTATTTAGAGAACTTGTCTTGATGTGTTCCTTCCATCCATCATCCAAGGAGGAGCAGCCCTCTCTGAGTTGTTTCAAATCCATTTCCTGCAGTGGACGTCACAGCTGTACCTGTTGTAGGAAGAGAGGCCCTTTCCAGGGCCCAAAACTGGGCTCTTGTCTAACACTCAGAAATGAATTGTCTGAGGAGACACATGTGCTGACAAAGCAAGAGATTTTATTGGGAAAGGGCACCCAGGTGGAGAGCAGGAGGGTAAGGAAGCCCAGGAGAACTGATCTGCTGCATAGCTCACAGTCTCAGGTTTTACGGTGATGGGATTAGCTTCCAGGTGGTCTTTGGCCAATCATTCTAATTCAGAGTCTTTCCTGGTGGCGCACTCATCGCTCAGCCAAGATGGATGCTAATGAGAGGGATTCTGGGAAGTGGACGGACACACGGTGTCTCCTTTAGACCTTTCCCGAACTCTTCCGGTTGGTGGTGGCATATTAGTTCCGTATTCCTTATCAGGATCTCCTGTCATGAAACAGCTCATGCAAATGGTTACTATGGTGCCTGGCCAGGGTGGGCGGTTTCAATCAGTGTACTTCCCCTAACACACCCACCACGTATGGTATGATACGCTTATGCAATAGCTCACATAGAAACACATTTCTGGAGTAGAAAGAAATTAATGATTTGGTGGTATGACAGAGATTCCCAAAATGTATATGAGAAAAGAGAAATCAGAAGCCAGAAAAAGCTGCTTTTATATGTAAAGATCAGGGCTAGGTAGGTAGATAAATTAGATGTATGGAGGGATAGATGAATAGATTGATAGATAGATAGATGACAGAGGGAGATCTTGCTTCTCCATCTAGCTTTATTTAAAGGCTTGTGACTATTTTTTTTTCTTTTTTTTTAATTGGAATATAATTACTTTACTATGTTGTGTTAGTTTCTGCTG
>SJYW01030385.1:473128-490755 GCA_006410735.1 Raphicerus campestris | reverse complement strand
TTCCCAGAGCCAACTAGGCTGGCCAAGGACTGTGGGAATGGAGATGGAGGCCCATTGGTCAGAAAAGTTTAGGGTTTCCTGGGAGAGGTCTCAATTTGATTTTGTCTCTATTTGATTTACGGTCCTATAGCTAATTTTTGGATTTGTTTTTGTTGAGGCTGGGGGTGTTGAAATGGGAAAAACATACTAAGGAACTGATAGATTGGAATGTTTGGAAAGCAGGGGACAGACAAGTGGTTCATCAATAGTGACCTCTACATTGCCTTTGGGAACAAGATTTGTGTTTTTAATTCTGTGTAGGTTAAGTGTAATAGGAATTGCATAAAGATTCTTATAAATTAATATTACCCACAGAAGGCCCATATGATTGGAAACAGGGGATAGGCGAGGTGTTAAGATTCTGACTTCATGAGCCAGTATGGCAGTTAATCCAAGAAGGTCTTCCAATTCCCCACAGGAGGCCCTAACCCTAGGCTTGGGTTATGTGTGCCATTGAATTTGTATTGGGATCCTGCCACCAACCTGACATAATCCTTTTATTTTTATTTTCTCATTGATATAATGAGAGCCATAAGATAAAAATTATCCCTGAGTGTTATTATGCAAAGGAGTTAATATTTTTCAGCACCCAGAAATTCTACCATATGACAGAGAAGTACTGAATATTATGGATGCCACATGCATTTATTATTTTCTTCAAAGGAAAAAAATTATTACTCAAGTTTTAATCACAAACATAGAATCATTAAACTTGCAATGTGGATGTGTAATTTCTGCCAAAAAAAAATAAGAAAACATTCCAAGTCTTTCATTTGCTTTAATGAGCTTCAGAACAAGTTATTGGCACCCAATTTTTTTAATATGCATCCATTTGCTTATTGTTCTATTTAAACGTTCCTTCATGAGAAGTGTTGATTCACTTCAAATGGACAATGGATTTTTAACAAACCAAGACCTTGCTTTAATGGATAGGATAGGCTGCCTTAATCTTTGCCCTTGAATCAATGAAAAGACCTAGATTCTGAATGTACTTATGTAATGTCATGAGTAATTTCAATTATGGTTTATGAAATCTCAGTCACTTGTGGATATTGAAATAATATAAACTAGGCCAAATATCTCAATAGATACATTTATCTTTGCTCTTTTGGCCTTAGCCATCAAATTTCCCACCTGTGAGCCTGGGTACTCTGATTGGCCCCCCAATAAATGGCTATTTCAGATACTCTATGTTTATTCTATTATAATCAAGTTAGTAGCAGAGTAGGCCAGAGCTAAGAGGCTTGGATGTGAATATTTAGGAGATAAGCAACTTAGCACACAGCACAGCGCGGGGGGAAAAAAGCAATTAAAGGAGGCCAAGATTCATACAGGAGAAAAAGGGAAGAGATCAATGCACAAGGCTATCCCTGAAGTTTGTTTATTGCATAAAGATACCAGAGAGAGCAACTGAGTCTGGAGGATCCCTCTCCACTCCCCATGGAGTCTGTCCAGAAGCATGGTTGCAAGCACCTGGAAGAGGTGACTTTCTCAATCATATGAATGCTTCTAAATCCACACTTTAAAGTAGATAGGCTTCAGCCTTGAACCCTGAGTCTCACACAGAGGACTTTAGTCTAGAATTATTAACTCCAGGTGAGGGAAGAGTCCAAAGGCACAGTAAGATCAGTGCTTCAAAGAGTGTTAATCACTGGTGCGCCCAGAGTTTCAGTGATGAAATCAAAGGGAAAAGAGAAAATGGAGAACAGAGAGAGAAGTATTCCTTGGTTGGACAGAACTAGAGAGAACAATAGAGTATACAGAGGTTAAAAAACTTTTTTGCACAACATGAGAGTTGCAACTTAAGTCTTATGGTAAGCAAAATGAGGACTGCAAGGAGAGTCAACCAGTCGATCCTGAAGGAAATCAGTCCTGAATATTCATTGGAAGGACTGATGCTGGAGCTGAAACTTCAATACTTTGGCCAATAATGTGAAGAACCCACTCGTTGGAAAAGACCCTGATGCTGGGAAAGATTGAAGATGGGAGGAGAAGGGGATGACAGAGGATGAGATGGTTGGATGGCATCACCGACTCAATGGACATGGGTTTGAATAAGCTCCAGGAGTTGGTGATGGACAGGGAAGCCTGGTGTGCTGCAGTCCATGGGGTAGCACGGAGTTGGACATGACTGAGTGACTGAACTGACTAAAGTGAGGACTACAGCCTGGTAGCAAGCATTTCAGATAGCTCTGAGAAACTGCTCCAAGGAGGTGAGGGGAGGAGCTATAACATATAGGAGTTTGGCAGCAAAAGGCAGGTAGTCAGAAACAATGAAAGATTACTGTTAATTAAAGAAACAAGATATCTCAAGTTAAGGAATTTAGCACTCTTCTATGTATGGAAAGATGTAAGAGTTTGATGGTGTTGTTGTTAAGCCACTTCGTCGTATACAACTCTGCGACCCCATGGACCACAGCCCACCAGGATTCCTTCTCCTTCACCATCTCGCAGAGTTTGTGGATGACACTATCTACATGATCCTCTGTTATCCCCTCTCCTCCTGCCTTCAATCTTTCCTAACATTAGGGTCTTTTTCCAATGAGTCGGCTCTTTGCATTAGGTGGCCAAAGTATTGCTGCTTCAGTTTCAGCATCAGCCCTTCCAGTGAAAATTCAGGGCTGATTTCCTGTAGGATTGACTGGCTTGATCTCCTTGCTCTCCAAGCAACTCTCGAGAGTCTTCTCTAGCACCACAATTTGAAAGCATCAACTCTTTGGCTCTCAGCCTTCTTTATGGTTCAACTGCCACATCCACACATGGCTACTGGAAAAACCATGGCTTTGACTATACCAACATTTGTCCACAAAGTCTTGTTGTTTTTTAGTCACTCAGTCATGTCTAACTCTTTGCAACCCCAAGGACTGTGGCACAAAATCTAGGCTCACTGAAATCACTCTTTTGATTTGCACCTGAGCTATCTGGGGCCAGTATCCTGTTTTTTCACATTCTGAGTTCCTCAGGGCTCACTACAGGGAATGCCTGCACACTTATGGCTACTAAATGGCAGGTATTCTTTCCTTCCTGACTTCCTTTCAGGGCTCACAAGCTCACCGTCCATGATAGCTGCAATTGCTGATAACTTTGACATCCTTGTTTGCTGATATGAGGAAATATTCCATTTCTCACAGGTATACTCTGAGAACAAGGCCAGGATAGCTGAATGAGGCTTTCTTACAAAGGAGATGTCAAAAGAGATTTGACAGAAGAGTGCATGTGCAAGGACATCTTAGTAGTCTACCCCTAGAAGGCAAACATCTGTTATTTCTAAGCCTGGCCATATGGTTGAGTTGCTCTAGATTAGATGAAAGGTCTAGGCTCTGTACATGAATTGAAAGGAAGGTATGTGCTCACAAAGGCATGTAAGAGCCACAGAACAGGATCATAATGGAACCTGCCACCACAAGCTGCTGGCCTAAGTCTCATTCAAATTTTCCTTCCTCTGGGCAAGATTAATTCTATAATCTAGTGGCTGGACAGAAGCTATAGAAGTGTGGAGGGGGCAGGAGCTTCTGGTGGGGAGAATGTTCTCAGTGGTTCTAGCACACAGGGTCAGGAAGTCAACTGCCCATTGTTGAGAAGAAGTAGATCGTGACATGGAAGTGGAGATGGNCAGGAGCTCCTGGTGGGGAGAATGTTCTCAGTGGTTCTAGCACACAGGGTCAGGAAGTCAACTGCCCATTGTTGAGAAGAAGTAGATCGTGACATGGAAGTGGAGATGGATGCAGCTATTAACCAGCTGCAGATGAGAAAACCTCTGTGAATAATACTGAGGTTCTCAGGTGCCATGCTTACTTAACAGGAGGTCATTCTCTGTGTTAATGTCATTCTTCTGATATTTTAAAATGTTTTCCTTTGAGTTTGACTTGAAAATCTGGAATTGTGTGTTATGGATTCAATTTAATTTTTCTCTTAAATTGCTAGTCAGTTTTCCCAACACTATTTATTGAACAGTTATTCCTTTTTCCACTAATTTGAAATACTGCTTTAAAAATATACACTAGAGACTTCCCTGGTGGTCTAGTGGTTAAGACTTTTCTTTCCAATGAAGGGAGTGCAGATTTGATTTTTGATTGGGGAGCTAAGATCCCACATGCCTCACAGCCAAAAATCCAAAGCATGAAAACAATAGATTGCAACAAATTCAATAAGGACTTTAAAAAAAAATCCGGATTAAAAAAAATAAACTTTAGAAAGTATATATGTAAAATATGCAAAGTTAATTCACAGAAATTTTTTGGAAGAAAATAGTAATAGTGAAATTCAAAACATCTTTGGACAGAATCTAGCATACAAATAATTGTCAGCAATTCTAGAAGGTATAAAGAAAGGAATCAAGATAGAAATTATCACTCAGTAAAAAAACAGACGTTCACTAGATAGTTTTACACCTAATGTTCAACTTTTGTGTGTACATAGATGCACACAGAACAGTGGAATAGACAAGATATGATATGATAAAATATCATATAAAATAGTAAACTATCTGATTCCCCACATATTCCCACTTGAAATACTAAACCCTTCTGGATGACAATGTGCTCTGATAGAACCCCACACTCTGTGTTGAATTGTGTCTCCCAAAAAGATGATAACTAGGAGAGAGACATGGAATGCGTTGTCCTCACAGACCTCAGAAGGAAATAACCCTGTTGGCTCCTTGAGTGATATCTTACATATGACACAAAAAAATAAAATAAAATCCTGATTATATGAGACTGATGTTCTACTATATTAAGAATTAATTTATTAATTTATTAAAACTGAATCAACCTCAATTCATCAATTAATTAAGAGATTACAAAAGCAGCACATTTTTAAATAATATGTGATAAGGTTTTTATAAAATTTTGTGTCCAAAATATTTTTTAATGTCTACAAATTAATAAGAAAATTTAACAACCCAATAGGAAAGTGGGCAAATATTGAAGGAGCACTTTACACGTGGATATCTAAATGCTCAATAAACAAAAAGGAAAAGATGGTAAAGACCATTACTATGCTGGAAATGCAAATTGAATGAGATACCACGACACTCACTACAAAGGGCAAAATTAAGAAGGATGACTATGACACATTATTAAAATGTGTGGCAACTTGAACATTTAAATACTAGTGGTGAGATACTATAAATGCTATAATTGGTACAATACTATAAATTGGTACAACTGCTTTGGAAAATAATATCTACTAAACATGAACATATGTTCTAAAACCTTCCAATTCAATCCCCAGGAATACTTTTAACAAATGTGTGCTTGGGAGCAACAAAAGACTGACACAAGAATGCTTATAGCATCTCTATCCATAATAGTCCTAATCAGAAACAACACCAACGTCCACCAACAGTAGAATATATAAATAAATGTTAATATGTTCTTAACATATTGCTACTTAAAACAGTACACATAAATCCCACAAGTACAATGTTGAGCAAAAGAAACCAAATATAAAGAAATTTGTCACTGCATGATTCCACTTATATGAAGTTCAGAATGTAAAAGGAANAGTGAAATAGACAAGATATGATATGATAAAATATCATATAAAATAGTAAACTATCTGATTCCCCACATATTCCCACTTGAAATACTAAACCCTTCTGGATGACAATGTGCTCTGATAGAACCCCACACTCTGTGTTGAATTGTGTCTCCCAAAAAGATGATAACTAGGAGAGAGACATGGAATGCGTTGTCCTCACAGACCTCAGAAGGAAATAACCCTGTTGGCTCCTTGAGTGATATCTTACATATGACACAAAAAAATAAAATAAAATCCTGATTATATGAGACTGATGTTCTACTATATTAAGAATTAATTTATTAATTTATTAAAACTGAATCAACCTCAATTCATCAATTAATTAAGAGATTACAAAAGCAGCACATTTTTAAATAATATGTGATAAGGTTTTTATAAAATTTTGTGTCCAAAATATTTTTTAATGTCTACAAATTAATAAGAAAATTTAACAACCCAATAGGAAAGTGGGCAAATATTGAAGGAGCACTTTACACGTGGATATCTAAATGCTCAATAAACAAAAAGGAAAAGATGGTAAAGACCATTACTATGCTGGAAATGCAAATTGAATGAGATACCACGACACTCACTACAAAGGGCAAAATTAAGAAGGATGACTATGACACATTATTAAAATGTGTGGCAACTTGAACATTTAAATACTAGTGGTGAGATACTATAAATGCTATAATTGGTACAATACTATAAATTGGTACAACTGCTTTGGAAAATAATATCTACTAAACATGAACATATGTTCTAAAACCTTCCAATTCAATCCCCAGGAATACTTTTAACAAATGTGTGCTTGGGAGCAACAAAAGACTGACACAAGAATGCTTATAGCATCTCTATCCATAATAGTCCTAATCAGAAACAACACCAACGTCCACCAACAGTAGAATATATAAATAAATGTTAATATGTTCNCTATTAGACACAATCAACTCTATCAGATCTTTATTCCCAAGGTTATCTCTTAGGTTGAATATTCTGGAAGATGAAATTAGGCTAGAGTCTGATTACAATCGGAAAAAAAAATCCATTTATATTTGCAGTTTTGAAATTTATACCAGAACTTAGATCACTGGATAGAACCCGAGTAGCATTCTAACATTCTGTTATGTGCTTGGAATCTCTCAAATTCTATCAGACACTCAAGAACGAGCATGCAGCCACTAAAGGGTTTGAATAACAAAGTTGGAAAAGGACAGCCAAAAACAATAAATTGGCCTCCGTGGTCCAAGCCAGACTCACTCATGTATAACTACTGAGCTGGAATAAATAAGACCTCTGTTGAAAATGGTAATAAGGATATCAAAAAAACTAAAAGAATAAAGTCAAGAAAAATCACAAAAGTTTGTTCTACAATTTCTAAAACATCAAAGCATCAACTTAATAAATGATATCATGGCGTACAAGGAACAAAATTAAACCCTGGTGTAAATAAGGAAAAGTCACTTTGATTCAGCCTGAGAGTTCCTGATATTGAGAGAGAATATCTCAAAGAAAACTATTTTCAAAAATTTCCCCAAAAGTACCATGAAAACAAAGGGATTTGAAACACAAGCCCATCGGTAGGCTGGGTAATACATCAAAAAGTAGCCCATCTCGAGTATTATCTTTTAAGTTTTGTGTTTGTCCTAAAATATCATGGTAGTTTTTGCACTATTTTTTCATAGACATCTATATAAATGTTAAAATGAGTTAATTTAATTATCCTTAAGGTAAAGTCGTTCAGTCGTGTTCAACTCTTTGCGACCCCATGGGCTGTAGCCTACCAGGCTCCTCTGTCCATGGGATTTTCCAGGCAATAGTACTGGAGTGGATTACCATTTCCTTCTCCAGGGGATCTTCCCAACCCAAGGATCAAACCCAGGTCTTCCACATTGTAGATAGACGTTTAGCTGCCTGAGCCACCAGGGAAGTCCTTATTATCCTTGGGACAGTTTTAAAATTTATTTTATTAAACTTTGAGTAAAGTCAGTACTTGGAGAAGATATGTCATACTGATCTTAACGGTCACTGAATTCTGGCATGCCACCATCTACCCTTGAAGGCACAAAAAGTCCAGGTGAATAAGCATAGCTTCAGAAGAATTCACGTATTTTCCAACCAATTTGCCAGCAAAGACTAACTGATTACATGAGAATAACATCAGGAAGTATCCTAAGAAGTGTGTATTCCTATAATATTAGAGAATTGATTTGGATACTGTAATGGAAAGACCCAAAATAATAATGGCTTAAATAAGATACGTGGGGTTTTTTTTCCTTTCTCATGTAAAAGTCTTGACTGATGCAGTAACCTCTTTTGAAAGCCAGGATTCATCTGCCTTGTTGTTCTGCCATCCTCAATACAGTCCAGGGTAACTCCTCTAGTTTCTGCCATTGTGTTCACAACCATCAGCAGGCAGCTCTCCTGCTTTGTAAGCTGTGTATGAAGAACAGATTCAATAATTTTATCCATATGAAACTGAAGACACTTACTACCTTGTCTTTTTCAAAGCATATTTGGCAATACATAAATTAAATGTAGGACTGACATATGAGACGTTATTGTATAAATAGTTCAATTTCTCTCACTCCTGAATTTCCATTCTTGCCAGCAAATTCTTGCCCTTACTTTCTTGCAAAAAAACAAGGTCACCAGCCTTTAACTCCCTTATCCATCCTGTTCCCAATGTTTTTTTGTTTTTTTTTTAAAGGGTATCCCTTTCTAGGGTAAAGAGCTCTTCTTGACCCATCTCCTGAATTCCCATTTCTGTCCAGCTCAGGATAATCATTCTATTATTTCCAGTCATCTTCTAAAGCTCTATTCCCTCTGAGGAATCTACACATTGTGTATCTCACACGTTGACTCATTTTGAAAATCTCTTAACTCTTCTGTTCTCCTTAATTTACAGTTATGCTTCCATCCTTTCAACCATGTATTCATTTTTGCACCCCTAGTTCACTCTCCAATGCCCTGAAATCCACTTTCTGTACGTGGCCGTCCCTCCCTCACAAAAAAAAATTAATTAAATAAAAACTGATAACTCTCTTTTTGGTAACTCATAACTGATAACTCATTTTGGTAACTGATAACTCATTTTTTTTCACATGTTTAGACTTGACTTTTAAGCACGATGGGGCAGTGAACATCCATCTTTTTCAAGGACGCTATTTGACTGCCACTTCTTTTTCCTGTGTCCTACTGCTCATTTCTGAGGTTTCTCTGGTGGCCTGCCAATGCAGAAGACGCAAGTTCTATCCCTGGGCTGGGAGGACTCCATGGAGGAAGAAATGGCAGCCCACTCCATTATTCTTGCCTGGAAAATCCCATGGACAGAGGAGCCTGGTGGTCACAGTCCGTAAGATTGCCAAGAGTAGGACACAGCTAAGCAACTGGGCACGCACACACTGCTGATTTCCACTTTTTGTCCTTCCTCCAGCCACTACTGAGAAATTTTCCAAAGCTGTTTTTGGCCGTTATTCTAAAGCATCAGGTGTTATCATTATAGTTTCTCATTATTTTNAGTAGGACACAGCTAAGCAACTGGGCACGCACACACTGCTGATTTCCACTTTTTGTCCTTCCTCCAGCCACTACTGAGAAATTTTCCAAAGCTGTTTTTGGCCGTTATTCTAAAGCATCAGGTGTTATCATTATAGTTTCTCATTATTTTAAGCATTTCTTCTATGCTAATGGCTCAGATCTCTGCCTCCATTCTGCTTTCTTGGGTAATTCTGGCCTGAATCTCCAGCTACCTAAGGACCTGCCTATTTATTTGCACGATATCCAAATCAACCTGAGCAAAACCAAATTCATCTCCATAAAAAAAGAAGCCTTCCACCCATCCTCCCTAGCAGTTTTATTTTCTTAGGTGCTCTAGGGCAAAAAGTTTAAAGACAAATAAGTTATGAAGAAAAAGAAAATAAAAAAGGGCAACCTCCATCCACTGCCGTAACATCTCCCATGCATTTATTTTATTTAAATCTACTCTTCTGGATGCATATTAGGCTTAAAATATTAAGCATTCTCAATCTCTTCTAACCCACTGGGATGTGTCTGTATGTGCTTAGTAGCCCAGTCATGTCTGATTCTTTGTGACCCTTTGGACTGTAGCCTGCCAGGCTCCTCTGTCCATGGGATTTTTCAGGCAAGAATACCGAAGTGGGTTGCCATTTCCTCTTCCAAGAGATTTTCCTGACCAAGGGATCAAGTCCCTATCTCCTGTGTCTCCTGCCTTAGAGGCGCATTCTTTACCTGCTGATCCATTGGGGAAGACCCACCCCCTGGGATGATCCTCAACGTTTTGATAGCAGCAGTCCACTATAGTCCCCTCTAGTCCTTTGTCACAGGCTGTTTTTTTGTGGGACATATGATTGTTGCAAGCAGATAGATCTTGTCTTTTGTCATTTATGTGGTAAGGTCTTTAGAATGCTTCAGCAACTTAGAAACACAAGAAAATTTCAACACATATTTTCTGAAATAAGATTATTTTTCAGCTCAGGTACCAATATATTAGTATTGTAAGAATCATGTTTGGAAATGGAAAATTTCTAGTCCAAAATTTCAAAAAAGACCAAAGTGGAAACAAATCCAAGCTATGTATTATGAAATGGTGAGAGCAAAAGTGATAAGGCATTATAAATTAAAGTACTCACAAAAATTAAAATTATTCCCATTTAATTGAGAGATTTTTCACTTCCTCTAATGAAATGAGGTAAATGTAATTAAACAGCTAAGAGAGAGGATGATAAAAAGAAATGTTCTCTTACTTTTTCTCACTTAGAACTCACCCGTCTTTCATAGATTATACTTAATACCAAGTAAACTGCTTATATAGATATATATTTTTCTTTGAACAACTCCTACTTAGTTTTTTAACATAATTTTTATTAAACAAGACCACACAAATGGGTAGGAAAGAAAACATTTTGTCAGCTTTATGCTCAGACACTTACTCTAAAATATTTTTGCCAAGAAAAAATAGACTAAACATACATCAAACCAAATGGAGACGTTGACTTTAGCGACTGGAGGTACTTATGATTTAAGACATTAGACCATGATTTGAGAATGTTTGGAAAGATCATGCAATCACTTTATATTTCTGACGATCACTGTCCAAAAATCTGTGTGTGCAAAAGATGCGTAAACATATATGGGAGGTTAATTCTATTGTTTTTTAGCTATATTTAATTTTTTAAACCAACTTTACAAACATTTTTGAGGGTAGATTCATTTTTCATTCCTGTTTGTGGAGGAGTTGGGTTTTTACTTTTTTAAAGAAACATAAAAGTTATTGTGAGGATTCCCCTTGGTCACCTCTGTCTTAAGCTTAACACTTTTCATCCCAGGGTTCAAGCTCCAAAATGCATTTCTTTCCAAATATTTCAGAATTGTCAGCCATGACTCATTCATCTGGTGTAGAATTTGTCAAAAGGATTAGTTTCTACTAAACATTATTGCTTCTTCTGAGGCAGGAATGCCTTTCAGATGGGGCACAGGAGTGAATAAGGATAGTGGTAACCCTATTCATTCATCTGGTATTTATTTTTGAGCATTTGCCGTGTGCCAAGCCCTATGCTTGGTTCTGATGATGCAGCAGTGAAAGTGACAATTCTCATCAAATTTGCATTAAAAGGAGCAGGAGGATATTCAACAATTAATTACACAATAATTTAAACACAATAGTGATAAGCATTATAAAGGAGAAAAATACCTTGGTAACTGGAAGACCTTTGTGAACTAGCTTCTTCTTCTGTAACCATGATTGCTTTATCCTCTGTACTCACCGTTTATTCCAATGAGAAATTTTATTTAAACTATTTGTAATTAACTAACTCCCAGAATGTCCCTTGTAAATGACTCAGCATGACTCTGCAAACTTTTCATAGAGATCAGAGTACAAGATTTTGAAACACAACCAACTTGTTTTGACCAAACTTAACCTATGAAATTCGACCAGTGTAAGTTAAATATAAACAAGTATCTTTAGGAGTAAACATACATCAGACAAGTTCAAAATGATGAATGGCAAGAAGTTCCCAGCATAGCCACCCCCAGCTTCTCATTAAGGACACACTGACAACTCACCGAAAAACTCTGATTGATAGCCTAAAACCAGAATGTAGAAGGAATTGGCATTAATTATAGAGGAGACAGATCTGGATTGTGAAGCATCCATGGAGGCTTAAACCTGGCACTTAGGAAATGAAGAAAGACTGCTTGACAAAGAGGTTTTGCACCTTTCACACCGTTGCTGGCCAGATTCAGAGTTGTAGAGCCCCTACTTAGCAGAGAGAGAATAAGCAGATGGCAGTAGGACCCCTGGGAATTCCTCTAAGAGGCCAAGTTGTGCTGACACTGGGGAAGATTTGCTGTAGATGAGGCAGGAATGCAAAAGACTTTGGACCAGTACTGAGTATAGTAATTTTTTGTTTTATATTTAATATTATTATCAAAAATAGCAGGATAGAGAAGATACTGCCACAGTAGAGTAATTGATAATAATTTTGCCTGTACAGTCATGTCCAATTCTTTGCAACCCTATGGACTATAAATTTCCAGATTCCTCTGTCCATGGGATTGTCCAGGCAAGAATACTGGAGTGGGGTGCCATTTCCTCCTCCAGTGGATCTTCCTGCCCCAGGGAATGAACCTGCGTCTCCATGTCCTTTGCGTTGCAGTCAGATTCTTTACCACTGGGCCACCTGGGAAAGGGGCACAAAAGCTGTCAATGAAAACCTTTCAGAAATGAGGTCCTGCTTAAAAGAGCCTGCCCTCCATCTGAAAATCTGAGAAAGCTATTAGGTCATCACATAGCAAGATACAAAGCAAGTACAAGGACAAATAGCCCACTCTTTCTACAACAAATGATCCTGCATTGTAAAAGTATCAGATAAAAGAAAAATACAAAACTACTATAACAGAGGTGGCTCAGAGGTTAAAGTCTGCCTGGAGTGCAGGGGACCCAGGTTCGATCTATGGGTTCGGAAGATCCCCTGGAGAAGGAAATGGCAACCCATTCCAGTACTCTTGCCTGGAGAATCCCATGGAGGGAGGAGCCTAGTAGGCTACAGTCCATGGGGTTGCAAAGAGTCGGACATGACTGAGCGACTTCACTTCACTATAACAGAATAACATCTAAAACTCAAAGGGGGAGTGTTTTAAGAGTTGGGTGTAAGGGAGTATCTAACACTGAAACATTGTATGTATCTGTTCTATTATTAAACTCTTTATGGAAGAGCAAGCTGATACAATTAGCCTTGTAATGAAATAAGGTGTATAATATGAAAGGGAGAAAAAAAATTATGATTCTTCGCAATAGGATCAATATAAAACAAGTAAAGCAAAATTAATATTGCCTAATAATAGAACTTCTTTTAATTATAAATGTTTTTAATATTTTAAAATGAAATCATACATAAATCATAAAGACATATCTAAAACAAATTTTTTTAGAACTNGATTCTTCGCAATAGGATCAATATAAAACAAGTAAAGCAAAATTAATATTGCCTAATAATAGAACTTCTTTTAATTATAAATGTTTTTAATATTTTAAAATGAAATCATACATAAATCATAAAGACGTATCTAAAACAAATTTTTTTAGAACTTTACTCACAGACTCAAAATACTTTGTGTGATGAATGGGTCTTCCTGTTTAGGAAGTTCCAATACTATAAGGATGTCAACTCTTTTCTGATTAAACTATATAACTTTTATTAGGAATTTTTTATTGTTGGAATGGGGGTGAAGGATGGGAACTTAACAACATTAATCAAAATTCACCTGGAAGCATAAGCACAGATATACACACAATTTTTTTTTAACTTTTTTGCTATATTTTAATACAATTTGGAGGTAAACATGGCATTACCTGAAAAGAAAAAAAAATCTATTTAAAATACAATACATACCTTGACACTGATAAGTAGACGAATGAATAAATGAATGAGTATATGAATACATTGGAGCCTTCAGCATGTTAATTATAGTTATTCTTTTAATTTAACTTTTAAATTAATTTTTATTGGCATATAGTTGATTTACAATGTTGTGTTAGTTTCTGATGTACAGCAAACTTAGTCAGTTATACATATAAATTCATTCACACTTTTTTAGATTATTTTCCCATATAGATAATTACAGAGTATTAAGTCCCTTGTGGTATACAGTTCAGTTTAATTCAGTCACTCAGTCATGTCCCACTCTGCAACACTATGAACTGCAGCACACCAGGCCTCCCTGTCCATCACCAACTCCCAGAGTTCATTCAAACTCACATTTATCAAGTCGGTGATGCCATCCAGCCATCTCATCCTCTGTTGTCCCCTTCTCCTCCTGCCCCAGTCCCTCNTCTGATGCACTGCTTGTTTTTGTAGGTAAAGTTTTACCTACGAAACATGTTGGAACACGTTGTACTTATGCATTTATACACTGTGTGAGACTGCTTTCTCAGTTAAGTGATGGGGACAAAGACGTTATTGCCTGTAAATCACAAAATACTTACCATCTGGCCCTTTACAGAAACAGTATATTGATCTCTGCGATAGAAAAAATTACATGATATGGGATAAGTTGCCAGCTATGCTTACAAACAGAAAAATTACAAAATGGTGTGCTTAGTATGAATCTATGGTTTTCAATGTGGAGACATTTATTTAAATATTTTTGTATATATAGGTACTTATAAGCCCATGAAAAAATTAATAGTCATTATCCAAGAGAAATGGCATTTTGAGTAATATTTTTTCTTTTTTATTATATTTCTTATCTTTTCCAAAATGTCTGTAATGAATATATGTATGTGTACATATAACCATATTTTTGTAATAAATGTTACTCCAAAAATTGAATTGTTCACTTCTGAGCCAGTTGCTTTTAACCCCTCTGAGCTTCAGTTTTGGCCTCAGTTAATAATAGAACCTGAGCCACCAAAGAAGCTCACCATTAGCTAAGAGACAATATGTGTAAAGTGCACATGAATGCTGGCACCTTACAACACCAACACAGCATTAGTGGGGAGTCCTCATAAATCTGCTCAAAACACTAAAATTAACTCAGAAATAGTATAAAGAAATATCCATATCTGACAGAGGAGCATCAAAGTAGACTTTCAGTTCACTTTAGTTCAGTTGTTCAGTCATGTCTGACTCTTTGTGACCCCATGAACTGAAGCAGACCAGGCTTCCCTGTGCATCACCAACTCCTGGAGCTTACTCAAATTCACGTCCATCAAGTTGTTGATGCCATCCAATCATCTCATCCTCTGTCGTCCACTTCTCCTCCTGCCTTCAATCTTGCCCAGCAGCAGGGTCTTTTCCAATGAGTCAGTTCTATGCATCAGGTGACCAAAGTATTGGGGCTTCAACTTCAGCATCAGTCTTTCCAATGAATATTCAGGATTCATTTCCTTTACAATTGACTGGTTGGATCTCCTTGCAGTCCAAGGGACTCTCAAGAGTCTCTCCAATACCACAGGTCAAAAGCAACAATTCTTTGGCACTCAGCTCTCTTTATAGTCCAGCTCTCACATCCATACTTGACTACTGCAAAAACGATAGCTTTGACTAGATGGACATTTGTTGGGAAAGTAATGTCTCTACTTTGTAGTATGCTGGCTAGGTTGGGCATAGCTTTTCTTCCAGGAGCAAGCATCCTCTAATGTCATAGCTGCATTCAACATCTGCAGTGATTTTGGAGCCTAAAAAAATATAAAGTCTCTCACTGTTTCCATTGTTTTCCCTATCTATTTTCCATGAAGTGATGGGACCAGATACCATGATCTTTACTTTTCTGAATGTTGAGTTTTAAGCCAATTTTTTCATTCTCCTCTTTCACTTTCATTAAGAGGCTCTTTAGTTCTTTGCTTTCTGCCATAAGGGTGATGTCATCTGCATATCTGAGGATACTGATATTTTTCCTGGCAATCTTGCTTCCAGATTGTGCTTCATCCAGCCTGGCGTTTCGCATGATGTACTCTATGTAAGTTAAATAAGCAGGGTGACAATATACAGCCTTGATGTACTCCTTTCCTGATTTGGAACCAGTCTGTTCTTCCATATCCAGTTCTAACTGCTGCTTCTTGACCTGCATACAGATTTCTCAGGAGGCAGATCAGGTGGTGGAGTATTCCCATCTCTTTCAGAATTTTCCACAGTTTATTGTGATCCACACAGTCAAAGGCTTTGGGATAGTCAATAAAGCAGTAGATGTTTTTCTGGAATGTTCTTGCTTTTTTGGTGATCCAGTGGATGCTGGCAATTTGATATCTGGTTCCTCTGCCTTTTCTAAATCCAGCTTGAACATCTGGAAGTTCATGGTTCATGTACTGTTGAAGCCTGGTTTGGAGAATTTTGAACATTACTTTTCTAGTGTGTGAGATGAGTCCAACTGTGTGGTAATTTGAGCATTCTTTGGCATTGCCTTTCTTTGGGATTGGAGTGAAAACTGACCTTTTCCAGTCCTGTGGCCACTGTTGAGTTTTCCAAATTTGCTGGCGTATTGAGTGTACCACTTTAATAGCATCATCTTTTAGGATTTCAAAGAGCTCAACTGGAATCCCATCATCTCCACTAGCTTTGTTCATAGTGATACTGCCTAGATCAACTTGACTTCACATTCCAGGATGTCTGGCTCTAGATAAGTGATCATACCGTGATGGTTATCTGGGTCATGAAGTTCTTTTTTGTATAGTTCTTCTGTGTATTCTTGCCACCTCTTCTTAATATCTTCTGCTTCTGTTAGGTCCATACCATTCCTGTCTTTTATTATGCCCATCTTTGCATGAAATGTTCCCTCGGTATCCCTAATTTTCTTGAAGAGATCTCTAGTCTTTCCCATTCTGTTATTTTCCTCTATCTCTTTGCACTGATCACTGAGGAAGGCTTTCTTATCTCTCCTTGCTATTCTTCGGAACTCTGCATTCAAATGGGTGTATCTTTCCTTTTCTTCTTTGCCTTTAGCTTCTCTTCTTTTCTTAGCTCTTTGTAAGGCCTCCTCAGACAACCATTATGCTTTTTTGCATTTCTTTTTCTTGGGGATTGTCTTGATCACTGCCTCCTATATATCACAAACCTCTATCCATAGTTCTCCAGGAACTCTATCAGATCTAATCCTTTGAATCTATTGTCATTTTCACTGTATAATCATAAAAAGTTTGATCGAGGTCATACTCGAATGGTCTAATGGTTTTTCCTACTTTCTTCAGTTTAAGTCTGAATTTGGCAATAAGGAGTTCATGATCTGAACCACAGTCAGCTCCAGATCTTGTTTTTGCTGACTAGAGCTTCTCCATCTTTGGCCGCAAAGAACATAATCAATCTGATTTCAGTATTGACCATCTGATGATATCCATGTGTAGTCTTCTCTTGTATTGTTGGAAGAGGGTATTTGCTATGACCAGTGTGTTCTCTTGGCAAAATGCTGTTAGCTTTTGACCTGTTTCATTTTGTACTCCAAGGCCAAATTTGCCTGTTACTCCAGGTGTTTCTTGACTTCCTACTTTTGCATCCCAGTCCCCTATGATGAAAAGGACATCTTTTTTGGATGTTAGTTCTAGAAGATCTTGTAGGTCTTCATAGAACCGTTCAACTTCAGCTTGTTCAGTATTACTGGTTGGGGCATAGACTTGGATTACTGTGAGATTGAATGGTTTACCTTAGAAAATGAACAGAAATCATTCTGTCATTTTTGAGATTGCATCCAAGTACTGCACTTCAGAATCTTTTGTTAATTCTGATGACTACTCCATTTCTTCTAAGGGATTCTTGCCCACAGTAGCAGATATAATGGTCATCTGAGTTTAATTCACCCATTGCAGACCACTTTAGTTCACTGATTCCTAAAATGCCAGTGTTCACTCTTGCCATTTCCTGTTTGACCACTTTCAATTTGTCTTGATTCATGGACCTGACATTCTAGGTTCCCATGCAATATTGCTCTTTACAGCATCAGCCTTTACTTCCATCACCAGTCAGACCCGCAACTGGGTATTGTTTTTGCTTTGGCTCCATCTTTTCATTCTTTTTGGAGTTATTTCTCCACTGATCTCCAGTAGCATATTG
>SJYW01030385.1:435963-448277 GCA_006410735.1 Raphicerus campestris | reverse complement strand
TGAACAAGGCAATACCTTGAAGGTATGTATAACTCCAAATACATTAAAACAAATGAGAAGCCTGTTTCTGAGCTGCGGGGCCTTGGCGGCAGCACAACTTAAACCCGTGGGTGACTGCGGCCGCCATCGCACCCCTCCTGGCTGCTGCAGCCTCGTGGCTCACGTGGTCCACGAAGCCTGAAATTCCTTCTTCAGCGGAGCGTTCTCTGGCTTCCGGTGCTGGAAACTGCACTGTTCAGATCTTATCTCCACACAAAGTTAAAATTCAATTACTTGGTAAGTTATTTGTTGTTTAGTTTTATTTTGTTTGGTTTTTTGAGGCTGTTGGGAGAAGGATGGTGGTGGGGAGGGCTCCACACAGATTATTTACTTGTCTGTAATCTGTTTGAAAATTGAAAAAAGCTTTTATAAGTTTCCAACCATGGACTAATAAAAAACAATAAAAACTAATTAAGAATTCAGGAATTCAAAACGGCATCTAATTTGGTGTAAATAAGAAAAGCATCTGAGAGAACCAAAGTCAGTGCTTAAACTATGTGGGCTCTGGTTGGCTGTATGCCATTTAAAGTGCTTGTCTTTCAATGCACCTACATCATAAGGTACTATTAGGAATGTAGTAAAATTCACTGATAAAGTAATAGACTTTTAAAAGAGCAAAGAAGATAGGTGGCAACTATTGCATCCCTCAATAGTCTGTGAGTTCCATTGCCCTATGCTTGAAACTGCTTTTGTTAATCCAAAGTCAATGAGTTCCTATTTTCATTTATGAGACTCAATGAGTCTCAGAATGCTCTGAGAAATCTTTCATCAATTAGGTATAAAGGCTCACATTTTGATTTGTATCAGCCCTGAATGGAAACCACTTCTGCCAAGCACTATAGTTTATCAAGACATACTATTTATTTTTCTTCCAACCACACTCAATTCTAACTCCATTTCCTAAGACAAAGCACTGCTATAAGTGGAATTCAGGAAGACAAGGTGGTTCTAACTCACAGTAGATTCTACCAGGGAAAATAAATCCTGTGATCTGTGGCTGTGATAAGAATAAAGGCCATCACGACCAGTGGAAAATAGACACTGTGTCTAATTGGAATCCATACCTGCCACTCAGGATAAGATATGACTCAAAGTAAATGTTTTTTATTTGTCTTGTATGTATGGAATATTGGCTTTGCTGCACAGAGCCTTTTAACTTTTAGCCAATTGTCAATAAAAATACATAGAAGTACAGTAAAATCAGCATAGTGTACAATTTCACAAGAATGAAACTTGCCAAGCACACCAGGGTATGACATTTATGCAACATTTTGATGCAACTCCTGTTTTCTAAGCTTGATTTTCAAAAGAACAAACTGTTTCCAAAACCAGTCATTCTTTTTCCCACTAATTATTGTTGTTATTTGGTTGGTAAGTCATGTCTGACCCTTTGCAGCTCTTTAGACTATAGCCCACCAGGCTCTTCTGTCTGTGGGATTTCCCCAGGCAAGAATACTGGAATGAGTTGCCATTTCATTCTCTAGGGATCTTCCAGACCAGGGGATCAAACCTGCATCTCCTGCATTGACAGGCAGATTCTTTACCACTGTACCACTTAGAAAACCCCCCTCCCACTAATAGGTGCCTACAATAATACACACTCCTTCCTTAGTGGAGCTAATGCTACAGATTTGCCATTTTCCAGGTCTGAGTAGAGAGAGAACGAATTCCCCTGTCACTAGCAGAAATACATTCACACAGATCTCTGCGTAAATTCCCCTCCTCCTCAAACATATAAACATCGGTCACAACTATAAAGAGTCAGCTGAGAACAGGGTAAACAGGCCATGGCTCTGTGCTCAGGGTCAAATTACAATCTTGACCTTGTGAAAGCCAAGTGAAGACAACATCACACGTTATCAGATACTGAAGAAGAGAGCAAACAGCCACTTTCTGGCACACTGTCCTCTCACATAGGCAACGCAACGCACAGCATAGTATTAATAATATGTCTTGCTTCCCATCAGGTTCTTTAAAAAATATAAAGGTTATGCACCAAGAGGACAAAAGTCATTCTGATATCTTCTCAGGCTTAGAAGAACTTCAATTAATCATTCAGACACTTTGCCCTTTGTTCAAGAATATTGAGGCAGCTATGACAAATCAGCGGGAAAAGAAAACACCAGGTCACTGTTATAATCAGTTTATATGTGCTTGCCAAGCATGTATTATCAAGATAGATAGATAGACATTGATTGATAGATAGATACATAGATATCTGATTCTAGGAAATAAATATGACAGTAGCTACTTTTGAATCATTCCTGAAATATAAAGGGGATAGGGCAAAAAGTTTCTGAAACTATTCATAACGTTACGGCAAGGCAATAAATCCACTATTAATATTAATAAAATAGGTGGTTTTATGGTAAAGAATCCACCTGCCAGTGCAGGAGACTCAGGAGACATTGCTCCAATCCCTGCGTTGGCAAGATCCCCTGGAGGAGGAAATGGCAACCTGCTCCAATATGCTTGGCTGGAGAATCCCATGGACAGAGGAGCCTGGCAGACTACAGAGCAATGGGGTTGAACAGAGTTGGACACAACTGAGCACAAGTGAAAAGCCAACCAATAAAACATATCCTCAAAACAAGTACCCCTTCAATGAAAAGTTCCCAAAATATTCTTTTATATTCAGGATTTTGTGCGCAATGATTTGGGGAAATGCTTTTAATTATAGAATGCATATCATACAGGGGAGAAACTCTCTAGTGCTACATTAGCAGCTATTTTTACTTCTACGTATACTCTTCAAATCTTATGCATCGCATCATTGTTTAAATGTCATTTTATGATCCAGCAGCGAAGATGGACACCTTAGTTTTATTCTTTGGGGTTGGGAACTATGTCCGTTTGAAACATAAGCTAATAGACTAAATATAAAAGGTGAACTCAATCACTGAGAAGATACAAGTACTGTAAAATATAAGTTTATAACAATAGAAATGTAAGGAAAATACTTTGAACCACTGGACAAGGCTAAATGAAGCTTCTTCAAGAAAACATCACCTAATGAAGCATTTTTTAATATCTTAGAAAAATCTATTTCCAGTAAAATTATAAAATTTACCCCAGGGCATATCTGGTTTTTTGTGGAGCTTTTAAAAAAAGACTGTAAAATATAAAATTAAGTATAAAATTGAATATTTATAATTAGAAAATAAATCACAGGAAATCACAAAATTTCAAAGCTGACAACACAAAATCTGGAAAAATGGCATTGTTTTCATTAATTAAATTTTTTTAATTAAACATCTTTATAAGACTTTTCCCTGGCAGTTCAGATGGTAAAGAATCCACCAGCAATGTGGGAGATCTGGGTTTGATTCCTGGGTTGGGAAGATTCCCTGCAGGAGGGCATGGCAACCCACTCTAGCATTCTTGCCTGGAGAATTTCCATGGACAGAGGAGCCTGGTAGGCTACAGTCCATGGTGTGGCAAAGATCTGATACAACTGAGCAACTAAGCACATAAGACTTTTCCCCTACATTTTTTTTGCTATATTCTTTTTGATGGCCTCTTCATATGAAAACTATGTTGTAATATCATTTTCTATAGAGGCAAGAGAAAAATGCACTTTCCTCTACTATGGCTGGAAATCTATTTGTTACTATTGACAGTTTATAAACTTCATTTCAACTTCATGAGTTGATTTTTTTTAATATTGTGTAAATTTCTGAGATGTCAGGTTCGAGAAAGCCTCTCTCAAGCTTCTCTCCTATGTGAACTCTTAGAGACAGGCTCACTGCTCATCACACTGAAAACTGCCTTGTCTCATTGTCAAATATATGGTCATCCCTCAATATCCACGGGTATCCATGGAGTGTTGGTTCTAGGACCAACCCTACCCCAAAATACCACAATCTGAATGCTCATGTCACTTGTATAAAATGATGTCATATTTGCAAATAACCTAGGCACATCCTCTTATATACTTGAAATCTCCCACACTGCAGGTGAATTCTTTACCAGCTGAGCCACAAGGGAAGCCCAAATCATCTCTAGATCACTTATAGTACTTAATACAATCTAAAAACTATGTAAATAGTTGCCAGTATTAATTGCTCAGTCATGTCTGACTCTTTGTGACCCTATGGACTGTAGCCCACCAGGCTCCTCTATCCATGTAATTCTCCAGCCAAGAATACTAGAGTGAGTAGCTATTCCCTTTTCCAGGGGATCTTCCTGACCTTGGGATTGAACCTGGGTCTCCTGCTTTGCAGGAAGATTCTTTACCATCTGAGCCACCAGGAAAGGCAAATAGCTCTCTAATGCATAGCAAATTCAAATTTTCCTTTTTGGAAATTTCTGCAATTTTTTCCCATATATTTTCAATCTGTGGTTGCTTGATCTGGAGGGCCAATGGTATTGCTGTTAGAAGGTAGGGATCCATAAAATATAACAATGATTCTTCATTCCACTTTGCCCCACACCAAAACATTTCTGTTTACCTTAATAAACACCATGACATTTTCAAGAGAAAAATCACATTTAGTAAATGTCAATATTCTTTCAAGTATTCTGAGACATTTTGCAGCTGATCATACTTATTGCATATGAATGTATTTCTAAAGAAACTGGCTCTCACTTTCTTTTCTTTTATAATTCTCCTGAATGACCTAGTGAGTACATTGTCTCATGTCTAATTTTAAACCAATAAAATGATATATTTCTGTAATAAAATCAAGTTAGCTACTTTAGAAGCTGAAACTTTTTAACCTTCTAAAATAAAAATTGTAATGTATTTTAATGGAAACATATGATAAAACTTCAAGAAAAAAAAGCAGGCAGTATAAGTTTGAACTGGAAACAGTTGAAAACTATGGAGAAAGTTAAATTTCTAACATTAAAGTTAACCTGGTTAGTTTCTCATATATTTTAAGACTATGTCCCATTTTGTGTTCTTCTGGGGCAAAGACAATCTGAAAACAAATATAATTTATTAAATATGATTTAATTATAGTAGTTATTACAGTACTTATACTGGTTTGTAAATGGCTGGACCAACTCCCATTATCTTGTAAGATATTGCAAAGGATGTCATTATTCTGTGACACTACGTAGTAAATTTCTTTTGGCCCGCGATTTCAGGTCAAATCAGACAACTATGCTTTCTCATCCAAATCTCAGAGATCTTTAACCTGTGGGTAAAAGTCACGGGTGATAAATATTTATAAAACTCTGCAGTAAAGCTTCCGTTTGTTAGAAAAGTCTCCAACAATGACATGACCTCGGAATTTCCTGGAATCATGTTCCTGTTGTGATCTACAGAGTTCACAGGTCCTTGCCTCATTTAAATATAAAACCCTAGGGAGGACCTTTAAAAATCAAATCCATTTTTAATGTTTCACAATGGAGCCACAATTTTTTGGTCTTTATTTTAAATCTGATAAGCTAAAATTTTAAGTGTGAGATAATATATTATGGGATATAAATATTAAACTGATAGAGATTGGCAATTTTGATGACATTGAAAATTTACTTATCTTTGAATTTCTGTCAGTAATCTTCCCCAAGATGCTTACCAGTTTCCTTTTCCTCACCTACAGGCATCCAGATGCACTTCTTACCAATTCCTACTATGTCTTGAAGGAAAATCACCTTCTACTCTTTTACAGCTAGCTTGAGACCTACCAATCAGTGGACCCTGTGCCCTCCTGCAAGCTTGTCAAGACCTTGTTCCACACGGTAGCTCTTCTCGACTGAATTTCCAACTTGTCTTCTCTGCAAGTTTCCTTTCCTTCATCCCTAGATGTGTTCAAACGCCTTCCATTTTCAAGGACCTGCCTTTTACTCTGTGTCTTTTTATTTCTCACTCTCATTTCCTCCAGGACCAAGCACCTAGAAGATGTCATCTTCAGTCATCTTCTTATCTCTCCTTCACCCTGGCACACTCCATTGAGCCTTCAGCCCCTACCAATTCTCTCTGGCAGCCCACACAAGCATTGTGAACGCCTACCACATCACAAAATCCAAAGACATCTCTGAGGCTTTATTTCTTTTTAGCTTTCCATAGCATGCCCTAATCACATCATCCTTTTTGAAATTCCTCCTTTGATTCCAAACATTACTGTTTCCTGGTTCTCCCTCTGTGACCATCCTAAATAGGCTTCTTTGCTGTCCCTTTAAGATCTGGACTCCCAATTTTCTTTCTGCAGCCCTCTCCTCGTTTCATTTGTCATCTCTCTCTTGATGATCTCATTTGTCTTTGTGATGTCAACTCTAGCCTATGTACTGATGGCTTTCAAAACTGTCTCCCATCTAAGAATAGATATATGTATTTGTATAGCGGAATCACTTTGCAGTACACTTCATCGTAAATCAACTATACTACATTATAAAAGAAAAAAAATTTTTAACAGCACAAAACAAAAACAAACCAAAAAACTATCCTCATCCTCTATAGAGAATAAACTAGTGGTTACCAGCGGGGACAGGGAAGAGGGGAAGGACAATATAGGGGTAAGTTTAAAAAATGGATTATCATGGGATTATATGAAATTGTGTGTGGAAACCTGGCAACCCACTCCAGTACTCTTGCCCAGAAAATCCTATGGGTGGAGGAGCCTGGTAGGCTGCAGTCCATGGGGTCGCAAAGAGTCGTACGCAACTGAGCAACTTCCCTTTCACTTTTCACTTTCATACATTGAAGAAGGAAATGGCAACCCACTCCATTGTTCTTGCCTGGAGAATCCAAGGGACGTCGGAGCCTGGTGGGCTGCTGTCTATGGGGTCACACAGAATCGAACATGACTGAAGCGACTTAGCAGCAGCAGTATGTGGAAATCTCTAAAAATCGTAAAACATTATAGAATTTTAAAATACAAGATAATCACAAAAAACTTCCTCCATCCTAGACTTCCTCTGCCTATCCAGCTATTTCTCCTCTTTCATAACAGAAATTGTATCTGCAGCTATTGTTTGAAGCTTTCTTTTCCCACTGCAAGAATAGCGACTAAAGTTGTCTTGTTCACTGCTGAATTCTGGTACCTAGCCCAGGGCAAGCATCTAAAGGGGGCTTGGTTGAATGAATTGATGTCCCAGAAATACCTCAAACTCAATGTCTAAACATCAGATCTCTAAACTTGAGACAATAGCCACCCCTGAAATTGGCCACCTGATGGGAAGAGCCAACTCATTTAAAAAGGCCCTAATGTTGGGAAAGATTGAAGGCATAAGCAGAAGGGGATGACAGAGGATGAGATGGCTGGATGGCATCACTGACTCGATGGACATGAGTCTGAGCAAGCTCTGGGAGATGGTGATGGACAGGGGAGCCTGGCGTGCTGCAGTCCGTGGGATCACAATGAGTTGGACGCGACTGAGTGACTGAACAATAACAGCAACAATGACTATATTTCCTATTTTGGTTGAATTTGCCATCATCCCTTCATTTTCTTAAGCACAAAACAAGATCAGATTTCCAACTCCTCTGGCTCTCTGTCTTATCCCCCACTATGAAGCACTCAAGAAGTTAATGGATCCAGCTTCTTAAACATCTCTTGAATCTGGGTCTGCTCTTTCTTTTATTACCATATGATCTTAAGTTCATCCAGTTAACTAGATAGTTTCATCTAGTCTCTGTTCCTTTCCACCTTGTCCCCTAGGGCTCTTTATAAAATATAAATTAGACCACATCACTTCCCTGTTAAAAGCTTTTCAGTGGTTCTCCACCAGTTTAAAGGCCTTAGTTGCTTTAGTCTTGTTAATGTGTACCTGCCTATTTGCCTAAGCACATGGGTGTTTACGCATATATGTGTACCTGCATGTATACATACATGTGCGTGTGCAGGTGTATAGGCATGTCAGCCTTATGGTCCGACCCTTACCTACTTGAACAAGTTCATTCCTTCTGCTCTTCCCATTGCTTCCAGTTTTGTTCCAATAATACCAGACGGTTTACAGTTCCCCAAACAATGTCAATACACTGAAATAGTTTTAATCTTTGCAATTCAGTTTGAACATCTTGCTCTTCAAAGGCCCCTCTGATTCTTCCTTCTCTATACTTAATTGTCCACTACTTGATGCTGTTCCATTGCTTAGTATTTACTTCTTTTGCCTTGATGACTATGAACTTTCTGGGTGGGCATCAATCCCAACCATTAGTTCCTCAGTGTCTTCCAGGGAGTATCAGTAACTTTTTTCAATAGATTTTATTTATTAGAACAGTGTTAGGTTCTCAGAAAAATTGAGCAGAAAGTACAGAATTTTCATATATCCCTCTACACACATAGCTTCCTCCACTATCAACGTTTCAAACCACAATGATATATTGTTACAATCAATGAGCTTACATTGAAACATCATTATCTTCCAAGGCCAGTAGTTTAAGATTGATTCTAGGTGCTGTACATTCTGTGGGTTTTGACAAATATATAATGACATGTGTCTACAATATGGGCTTCCCAGGTGGTGCTAGTGGTAAAGATCCTGCCTGCCAATGCAGGTAGACATTAAGAGATGCAAGACCAATCCCTGGGTTGGGAAGATCTCCTATAGGAAGCCAAAGCATCCCACTCCAGTATTCTTGCCTGGAGAATCCCATGGACAGAAGAGCCTGGCTGTCTATGGTCCAAAGGGTCACAAAGAGTTGGACACAACTGAAGCGACTTCACACACACGCATGTCTACATTATCACAGTGCCATACAGAATAGCTCATTAAAAATTCTCTGTGCTCTGCCTATTTATCCCATTAACACATCACAGTCATTGTTATATATGCTGTCTTGTTATATGTTTTATAGAACGTCACATAGTTGAAATAATATAGCTCATAGTTTTCTCATATTGGCTTCTTTCACTTCGCAATATATATGCACTTACAGTTCTTCTGTGGAGTCAGTGAATTTTTATCTTGAATTTCTTGGGATCTAAGATAGCTCCGATCACAGAACAGATACTAGATAAGTTTTAGTTGTGTTAAATCTATAATCTGTTTTAATTGTATAATTCTTTGCATTTTTCCCTCCCTGGAAACAAACATTATTCTGAAATTCTCTGACTTCTATCTTTTATTTTAAAAGAAAAAAGTATCAAGAAAAAGGACTTAAAAGTCCATTTTGTCTGTTTTAAGCTTTTTTGCATAATTTTGGAAGATGAAAAGTAGTATTTTCCATATGCATTTCTGAGATTTACAAATACACATTTATACTTTCCTTTGAATTAAAAAAGAGTGTGTCCTTTTTAATGGCAACAAACCAAATGACCATGCCCGTCTATTTACGTCAAAAACTAAGAGTAGTCTGACCTTATATACACAGGAATGGCTGCTTAATCTTACTTATTAACAATGATGATTGGTTTGTATCACTGCTGTTCATTGTCAAGTGCATCCCTGTTGATGGCTTATAAGCCCCAATCCATTATTTGCTGATGAAATCATCAGCATCAGTAAGAGTGTTCGTTAAGGTTGACATTTCCTGGCGATATTCAGTAGACCTCCATGAGAACCAGTGGCATGCATCTTTAATGAGCATCTCAGGTGATTCTGGTGCAGATGGTGCTGGGTCTATTTTCAAGAACAAAAGCTTGGAACTCCATTTAAAAATGCTTGCCAGCAGGTGGCTGGCTACTACCTATAAGAAACTTCATAGTGAAAGCAATGAGATTGATCATCTGCTAAATTTAACACTGTATTCCAAATGAGAATTACAGAAGCAAACCTAATTGATTTCTATGTGTTAATTAACAGGAGGAAAATAAACAAAATGTCTCTGGTACAATCTGCAGGATGGTTAGTACTTAAAAAGAAAATGACTATTTTATTCATATGGTTACATCCTTTGGGGGAAGAAAATTTTCAAGAGTCAGAAACTAGAGAAAATTGCTTTCTGTAAAAGTAGGTTAGAAATCTTGACAATTTGTTGAAATCTGCAGGGTTCTGATATGCCATTTTTTCTCATCAGACGAGAAATACACTTACTTTGCCAGAAAACCAACAATTGCGTTTAAATCTCCCTGTAGGTGTCTGAAAAGTTCATAAAGCTGGGACTGATTAACTGGAAGTTGAATAACAAAGCTATTTTTTATCATCTCCTTTGTCAACCCCAGTTCCTTTTTCATCACAAACTCAGGCAAATACATGTAAGTGACTTCATTCTTACTATCTGATGTTCTTTTAATAATTATTTGAGCTGATGATGCAATTTTGACATGCTTAATCTCTACTCTTATTTAAACTGATATATAACAAAATCATATTCTAGATTAAGAGGAAATAATTGATAATATATTAGCTCAAAATGGGAACAGTTAAAGCATAAATATTGTGACTTTTTAATGTCAGATTGTCAATACTGAAGTTCTTTATAATAAAGATCAGAGACAAGCAAATGGTCCCAGAGCTTTCCAGAAGTATGGTGAATAAAAAGTGCTGTAGAGTCTTTGAAAACATGGAATCAATGAGAAGTCAAGAACTGTTTAAAAGTTCCATAATACAGTGAGTCAGAGACTAACTAGGACCAACTTTGGACAAAAATACAAGAAAGTGAAAGCACTGTATTGTACACTGATCTAGAAAGCAGAAACATTTTAATTTTAATAAAAATTAAAAGTATTAAAATTAAAAAATTTAAATAAAAATGTTTTAAATGTTTTAAAATAGACTTCTGACTAAGAAGAAAGTCGGAAATACTTTTAAAAACGGACTTCAGACACTTCTGTGGTGCTTAGAAACACTACTGTCTTTAAACACATGTCAAGCAAGGACATCACAAGTCAGTATCAAAATTTTCCTCTGTGAAGAACTTTTTTCCCATTACTAGAACTCTCTCCAAATTTCTGAATGTGAACTTCCCCAGAACAGAGGGAAATATACAAACAGAGATGAGAATGCAATGCATTTTAAATTTTACAAATGCTCAAACTACCACACAGTTGCACGAATCTCACATGTTAGTAAGTTCGGTTCAGCCACTCACTCGTGTCCGACTCTTCGCGACCCCATGAATTGCAGCACTCCAGGCCCCATGTCAATCACCATCTCCCGGAGTTCACTCAGACTCACGTTCATCGAGTCAATGATGCCATCCAGCCATCTCATCCACTGTCGTCCCCTTCTCCTCCTGCCCCCAATCCCTCCCAGCATCTGAGTCTTTTCCAATGAGTCAACTCTTTGCATCAGGTGGCCAAAGTACTGGAGTTTCAGTTTTAGCATCATTCCTTCCAANAATATTTGTGTGAAACATCAAGATCTGCTAGAGTGAATCACGCAAATCTGGCAATAGGCTAAACCTGGCTTGGTGCTGCTAAGTTGCTCAGTCGCGTCTGACTCTATGTGACCCTATGGACTGTAGTCTGCAAGGCTCCTCAGTCCATGGGACTCTCCAGGCAAGAATACTGGAGTGGGTTACCATTTCTTCCTCCAGGGGCTCTTCCTGATCCAGGGATCAAACTCATGTCTCGTATATCCTGCATTGGCAGGCAGGTTCTTTACCACTGGCACCACCTAGAAAGACCTGGCTAAAGAGCAGACTGTCTCCACACGGGTGGAGGGGCTTGAAAGCTATCAGAGGAGCATCAGAATGTGGCATGGGTGGACAGGACTCGCACATGGCATCTCATCCACCACATGGCTGCAAGTTTGGCTGGACTTCATGGTTTTGAAGACTGGGGACAGGGTGGGCTAAAATATTCCCCTTCAAAAGCCCCTACCCCAGTGCCTCAGAATATGACTGTATTTGGAGACAGAACCTTTAAAGAAATGATAAAGTTGCATGAGGTCATAAGGATTGGCCATGACCTCATCTGACCAGTGTCCTTACAAGAAGACAAAATCTAGACCCAGATAAGTTCAGAGGAAAGATCATGTGAGGACAGAGCAAGAAGACAGACATCCACAAGCCAAGAAGAGAGGCCAGAGAGGAAGTCTGCCCTGCTAGCACCTTGCTCTTGAACTTCCAGGCCCCAGAACTGTGAGAAAATAAAGATCTGTTGTTTAAGCCACCCAGTCCATGGTATCTTGTTACATCTGTAGCACATGAATAACATGGAATAACAACCAACTTCCCTGCTGGCGTTTAAAAAGCTGAGAGAGGATTTCCTTTTCATAGGCCAGTAAGGAGGGGAGTGGGCATTATGAAGAGTTATAAAAGCCGTAGTCAATTCACTCATGAAACCGATGGTCAAAGGAACCGTAGAAACAGCGTGCTCACCAGTATGGGCACTGACCTACTCACACATGCCTCATTTCTCTCATTCATAAAGCAAACCTAAGACCTGTCTGCATCAGCAGTCCCCTCTCCTCTTTGAATATGGCTTTGCTTCAGCTATCTG
>SJYW01030385.1:408197-433077 GCA_006410735.1 Raphicerus campestris | reverse complement strand
AGAGGCCAGAGAGGAAGTCTGCCCTGCTAGCACCTTGCTCTTGAACTTCCAGGCCCCAGAACTGTGAGAAAATAAAGATCTGTTGTTTAAGCCACCGAGTCCATGGTATCTTGTTACATCTGTAGCACATGAATAACATGGAATAACAACCAACTTCCCTGCTGGCGTTTAAAAAGCTGAGAGAGGATTTCCTTTTCATAGGCCAGTAAGGAGGGGAGTGGGCATTATGAAGAGTTATAAAAGCCGTAGTCAATTTACTCATGAAACCGATGGTCAAAGGAACCGTAGAAACAGCGTGCTCACCAGTATGGGCACTGACCTACTCACACATGCCTCATTTCTCTCATTCATAAAGCAAACCTAAGACCTGTCTGCATCAGCAGTCCCCTCTCCTCTTTGAATATGGCTTTGCTTCAGCTATCTGGTTCTCTTTTTTTGCCTCTGGGCCCTCCTGGATTTGATGCTTCTATGAACTCTTTTCCTGGACTTTAGGCTTAAGCTCTGCTGCACAAATCTCCCAATACTGACCACTCCCTTCATCTTGGGTGAGTGCTTCTGTGTTAAGACTCTGGTTCTTGGTTAAGCCACTCCAGGTGTCCCTCTCCCAGACAAGGCTGGAAGGTTCAGAAACCTAGACAAGGGCCATTCAAAGGAAGAATGTGCATGTTGTGTCTTAGGGACCCCACATATGTGTCACAACTTGTCTTTAAGGGACAAGCTGAATCTGAGGGAGAAAACTGAAAGGAGATGGGCTAGGTGAGATCAAGGCACAGGGAAGAGCATGTATCTTAATGAGCTATTGTGTAGAAAGAAGATGAACAGGAGAGGAGAGAGAAAACAAGATGGGATTTTTACCGCTAAAGTTCAGCTGGATTTATTGTGAGTAAACTGAGTCATGGGATAAGGGCATAACTAGAGGCTTAAGGAAAGGCTAGAATAGGACTTCCCTGATGGTCAGTGGTTAAGAATCCACCATGCAATGCAGGGGGTGCAGGTTTTATCCCTGGTCAGGGAACTAAGATCCCAAGTGCTGTGGAACAACTAAGCATAAAAGCCACAACTACTGAGCCTGCACGCCATGCTAGAGAGTCCATGTAATGCAACTGAGACACACACAGCGACATAAATAAGTAAAAAAAAAAAAAATTTTAAGCGGAGAACGGGGGGCACTAGAAAGAGAGATGTTGTGTTGATATCTAGATGGGACAAGGAATTAAGCTCAGCCAGAGGGAGGCTCTGACAAACCTAGACAACGAATTAAAAACCAGAGACATCACTTTGCTGGCAAAGGTCTGGCAAAAGTCAAACAGTCCGGCAAAAAGTCAAAAAGGTCCAGCAAAAGTCAAAACTATGGTTTTTCCAGGAATCATGTACAGATGTGAGAGTTGAACCATAAAGAAAGCTGAGCGCCAAAGAATCAGTGCTTTCAAAATATGATGTTCGAGAAGACTCTTCAGAGTCCAGGAGATCCAACCAGTCAATCCTAAAGGAAATCAACCCTGAATATTCACTGGAAGGACTGATGCTAAAGCTGAACCTCCAATACTTTGGCCACCTGATGCAAAGAGTCAACTGACTGGTAAAGACCCTGATGCTGGGAAAGACTGAATTCAAAAGGAGAAGGGAGCAGCAGTGGATGAGATGGTTAGATAGCATCTTGAGTTCAATGGACAGGAGTTTGAGCAAACTCTGGGAAATAGTGAAGGACAGAGGAGCCTGGAGTGCTACAGTTCATGGGGTCACAAAGAGTCAGACATGACTTAGCAACTGAACAACAACAGAAGGAGGCAGCGGAAGACATCTCCTAAGTAGTGTCAAAGGTCAGCTAGTCCAAAGGTCTATGACAACTGGCAATTAACAGCTGTGCTTTAGTTTCTGTGATGAAAGGCCAAAAAACATATCCATTCTTGCCCCAGCCCCCTCTGCCTAGAACCATGGGGTCATGTTTTATCACAGTATCAAATACTAAAGCCTTTATTATGTTAGTAAAGAACCACAAGGACATTTATTAAGCAACTACAAGTGAGCCCACAATCAAGAGATATTGCAAAAGAGGGCCTTTATTAGGATCCTAATACTTCTCTTTTAAACTTAAAAGTTATCCTAAACATACTTTCCTTACTGCCTGCATCCGAATTCTAGACTGTATGTCTTTGATCCACTTAAAAAGAGCAGTATTCTACTCTGATTCTACTAGAATCAGAACAAGTAAATTGCAGAACAAAGCATCTTAGAGGCTCCTGAATACAACCCCAGAAGAAATTTTAAAGTGTCCCTGTTTTAATACTACACACCTCGAAGTGGTGATGTCAAAAGTCAATTTCTGCTTCATTATTCAGCAAGTTGCAATTTGGAGATAAGCCAGTAACTGCCTGATCATTTGGTAATTATCACCATTTCTGTCCTATTTATTTTAGCCTTGGGTCATACAAGGCCACCAAGTATTAATACACCTGATGCAGAGACTTATTAATTGTTAAATCATTTAATTAGAAGATGCCATTTACTTTTCTTAAAGAATTCCTTTTTAAATACTTCAGGTTTGATACACTTAGCAAAAATATTAAAACTGCAAAAAATCTAATAGCATGCTTCTTTCAAGGAACCACATCTTCTATAGAAAATAAGGTAATGCTGTTAAAAGATTAAAGGAGAGAGATCTCCATGACAGCTTACACTTGTCCCTGCTCTCAACTTTCCTTCCTTAAATCCGATCATCTGCTTTTGTAAAAGGAACCATAAAATAACATCCATGTCTGAGTATCAGGGAGAAGATTTATCCTTTCCTTGGGCATAATCCACTCTCCTCCAATTGAGTTAGCATCTGGCCAACTGGCTGCAGGGATTTGGTGCCACGACACATCCCCAGGCAAGGTTTTTTAATTCCCCACTGCAGCGACCCCCAAATGATGCAAGGTCACCGCTCTCTTCCCCAGAGTGAGGCACGAGGTCTCAACATGTGATCTCATCACCAAAGCAAATGCATGTATTTTTTTTTTAATCCTTACATTTCATTTATCCCCACAAAATAACTAACAAATCTCTGTTTCCTAAAGGCTCTTTGTTCTGTTCAGAGTTACGGCAACCTTTTCTAAAATGCATACAAAGATTTTTTTTTTCCCCCGCAAATGGTACATTTCAGAGAAGGATGCCCGTTTGTTTGTTTGTGTTTCTGTCTGTCTGCTTTAATCTCAATTTTGTTTAATCAGTACAACATGTTAGGACTTCTGTTAGACCAAGTTCTAATCTAAACACAGCTATTTAGAAAAACTGCTGTCTTTTACATGGGCAGCAAAGCAAGAACAGGTTTGTCAAAGTACAGGGTGTGGAAAGGATATCTGCTCCCTGGTGGAGTTCTGAGTCCAACTCCATCAGCATTTCTCTTCCACCAAACATCCCTCCTCCCACTGTTTGCAGCAAATAAGGATTTGAGTGAGTTAGGTCTGTTCCTGCAGGTAGTCAACCTGTCTGGAACCTCAAAAGCAAAATCATCTGTGATGTAAACATTTTTCAGACAAAGCAAGGCTGTCCATTTTTTTTTTTTTTTTTTTTTACTCAAAAGACAAGCTAAGGCATCTCACTCACTGTGTTTGATCCTTTATGACACGAACCATAAAGAGCAAAGCACGTTTTTGTTTTTGTTTTTTAAAAAAACAGCCATTGATATGCAGAAGAGGCGTGATTTCTGAACTGGAGTCAGTGACAGTTGAAATGTTTTCCTTTTCTTTTTCCATTACAACACATCTAATGCCCAAACAAAAACAAAAGGTAAGACTCACAAATCTTTGCTGGAAAAGTTCAGAGGTGTCCTAGTCCCATGAAACTCCCAATTTTTAAATTATTTCTGTATAGTTAAAAATTCTTTTAATTCTCTTTCTACCTAATTTTTAACAGATTACTAATGCAGGTCAGAAACCAGCTTCCTGGAACCTCCTGATGTTTGATGATTCTAGGAAACATTTTTTTTCCCTCATTTTATCACTCTTCTTGGAAACTGTAAGAGAAAACATCCTTGTGGAGTCCAAGACAAAGTCCCATTGGTCTCTTAGATGCAGCATTTCAGTTTCCACTAAAACCAAGCAGAAATTTATGGGAGTCGCTACTTTAGAGGCAATTTAAGGTACAAGTCAAGAGAATGGGGCTTTGGAAACAATGGGAAGCTAAGGCTCTTGTCATTTCTGCAACTGTTTAACTGTTTGACAGTTGTTCTAGTTGTAAAATGGAGATTTAAAATAGTGCTTGATCCTTATTGTTATTAAGAGGCTTTGTTAAGACAATCTACATAAATAAAGCACTCAGCTCAGTGTGTGGCAACAGTAAGAGTCTCGATAATTTTAGCTCATCATTGGAAACCAGAGCTCCAAACCATTACCGTGTGGGATTGCTTCTACAGTTATCCCATATCTAGGAGGTTGACTTTTATAAAATTGATATAAAAATGATGCTAATAACAATGACACATCTAGTAAGACACTAAATTAAAATCCTGAAACCTGAAGCAGGAGACTTAAGGAACCCACATGAATAAGAAAAAAAAAAAATTAGAAAAATTTAAAACAGCTGGAGAGACTGATTTCAAAGTAAGCAGGACACATGGTATCATCAAACAAAAAATAATATTCAGGAGAAATGAGATAATGTGCAAAAAAGCTTGGGTTGAAAAAAAACACACCTCAAAATATGCTTTATGAGACACTTACAAACCGTGGTTACATGCCTGGTTTTCTCCAAAAGTGAAATATTCAATTATTGACATGGCATACATGGTCTAGCAGTTGGCCACGAAAACCATAGAGGTTTTGTTAGAATGAGATGTGGCATTATAGCACAGACGTTAAGAATGGTTTTTTTGAAATAACTGGACCACATTGTATACCATGGAATAAAGCACAAAAGAATAAGGGACAGGCTGAAGAGTAAAAATTAAAAATTAGAAAATCTAAACTGGGTCAGCACCATTCCCCCTTCACTTCAAAACCTTAGCCGCAGGAACTGTTTGATTTCAGAGACATGTTCTATGTGAACACATGAGACTCTGGAGAATGGCTTCACCACAAAAGCAGTTGGAATAAAGTTATTTCTTTACTGCCAGAGATGGGGACAGATCTCCAGGAAAGGAGAATGACTGAAATGGGACAGTGGCCTATAACTATTGGGTTGGCCAAAAAGTCCATTCGGTTTCCCATAGACTCCCATGGAAAAGCCAGAACAAACTTTTTGTCCAATCGGTATTTTGCCTGTAAACGTCTAGGCTCTTGTCTCTTCCCACTCACTTTTTTTTAGGTTAAAAATCTTCTATGAAGGAAAACTCAACAAAGCACTGGAATCACCAGTGTAACCAGGATGGAGGGGTAAACAATGTCTCCTTCCACAAATTCCTAAAAGAAAATATTGTTATCACTGCTCCAGACACTGAGAATAATTCAAGTCTAGATGGAAGAAATGTAGAAGGATTAGAATGAATGCTTTCAATAGTACAGCCCATTATTGCTATAATAAATGTGGAATTAAAATAAGTAGTTATAATTTACCTTTTATGTTTAATTGGAGGATAATTGTTTCATAATGTTGTACTGGTTTCTGCCATAAGTTTTTTTTTATATTTTCTTAAATGTTTTTAATATAATTAACACAAATTAGGTAATTTAAATTTATTTATTTTTAAATTGAAGGATAATTGCTTTACAGGATTTTGTTGTTTTTTGTCAAACATCAAGAAGAATCAGCCATAAGTACACTATGTCCCCTCCCTCCCAAACCTTCCTCCCAAATCCTTCCCCATCCCACCTCTCTAGGTTGTTACCCAGCTCCTGTTTGAGTTCCCTGGGTCATACAGCAATTTCCTATTGTCTGCCATATATCTTTAAGTGACCATTTCTATTTACACTTATACTTTGCTCAACTAGTCAGGCAAGCTCATTAACTAGTGTGTGTATTAGTTGCTTAGTTGTGTCTGACTCTTTGCAACCGCCTAGCAATGGCACCCCACTCCAGTACTCTTGTCTGGAAAATCCCATGGATGGAAGAGTCTCGTNTTTGATTTGATACAAAATATAGCTTAAAGAACTGAAATGACTTAAAAGTTTCCATTTATAATTTGGTAAGGTAGGCTTACATAAGCTAATAGCTGATGTCCCAACCAGAAATACCACTCCCCTTAGGCCCAGAATGCCATGTGCTTTAATATCCAGAAGCCTTGACATGAGTGTTGCATCTGTTGATGTTTAGTCACTCAGTTGTGTCTGACTCTCTGTGACCCATGGACTGTAGCCCACCAGGCTTCTCTGTCCGTTGGATTTTCCAGGTAAGAATACTGGATTGGTTGCCATTTTCTTCTCCAGGGGATCTTCCTGTCTGGAGACTGAATCTGCCTCTGCTACATTGCAGGTGGGTTCTTTACCATTAAGCCACCAGGGCAGTCCTTTGACAACAGTAGATAGCCCTAAAAAAGTACAATTTCACATCATAAAGTATGAGATGCTTTGATTCATGTGTGCATAGCTACACATTTTCAAGGTTTGGAGTGGAGTTCCTAGAATAAATATGCTTTGAAACCCTCCAGGAACCTTGACAAATACTTCAGGATATTTAAAATGTCCACCCTGGCCTCCTTCAAATGCCATGAGAGCTCTTTGAGTGGAGCATGGACTAGTCTGGCTGAGGAAGAGTCAGAGCACACTGAGCAGGTGAGAGGAAGCAGAGCACTGAACTGGCATTCAGGAGAGGAAGTCATCACTTTGGTGATGGATAACTCAGGAGAGGGCCTGGAAGGATCTCAAGTTGGACTCACCTAGCGTTCAAATCGGAGAAGGCGACGGCACCCCACTCCAGTCCTCTTGCCTGGAAAATCCCTTGGGCAGAGGAGCCTGGTGGGCTGCAGTCCATGGGGTCGCTGGGAGTCGGACACGACTGAGCGACTTCACTTTCACTTTTCACTTTCACGCATTGAAGAAGGAAATGGCAACCCACTCCAGTCTTCTTGCCTGGAGAATCCCGGGGACGGGGGAGCCTGGTGGGCTGCCGTCTACGGGGTCGCACAGAAGCGGACACGACTGAAGTGACTTAGCAGCAGCAGCAGCAGCCTTCAATTGCTTAATGGGAGATCCATTTTTCCTTTGAGTTAATTTTACCTCTTCCCTTCTTCTAAAGCTTCCTCCCTTTGCCTTTTGGCTGCAGTTATTACTCAAAGTGATCTTCAAATGTTTATGTCACACCCAGTACTTAGGAATTAAGGACCATTTTTGCAATATGTATATTTCTTTAATTGGTACATTTCACAGGGAACACCCTATAGAGTCACAGTGTTGGCAGAGACACAAGGTAGACTGCTTGCTTGCATTCTCCTTCTCGCACCACAGTGTGGGTGAGTGTGCATTTGTGTGCAAGTGTGCTGAACCATACCGGGTGGGTGAGGTATTAGTCTTCATAGGCTGTCATAACAAAATAACACAGACTTAGTGACTTGAACAACAGAAATTTATTTCTGACAGTTCTCGAAGCTACAAATTCAAGATCAAGGTGCTGGCAGGACAGGTTTCTATTGAGAACTCCCTTCCTGGCTCACAGATGCTTTCTCAATATGTCCTCACATGGCCTTTCCTCTGAGCAGGTGCATCCCTGTGTCTCTTCCTTTTCTTATAAATACAGCAATCCTATTGGATTAAGGCGCCACCCTTATGACCTCATTTAACCTAAGGAGCACGGAGCATATGTGCTCTGTTGCTGCTGCTGCTGCTAAGTCACTTCAGTCGTGTCCGACTCTGTGCGACCCCATAGACAGCAGCCCACCAGGCTCCCCCGTCCCTGGGATTCTCCAGGCAAGAACACTGGAGTGGGTTTCCATTTCCTTCTCCAATGCGTGAAAGTGAAAAGTGAAAGGGAAGTCATTCAGTCGTGTCTGACTCTTAGCAAACCCAAGGACTGCAGCCTACCAGGCTCCTCTGTGCATGGGATTTTCCAGGCAAGAGTACTGGAGTGGGTTGCCATTTCCTCCTTCAAAGGATCTTCCCAACTCAGGGGTCGAACCCACATCTCCTGCGGTTCCTGTATTAGCAGACAGATTCTTTACCAATGAGCCAGCTGGTAAGCCCCATTTAACCTAAATTACCTCTTTAAAGGCTCCATCTCCAAAATCATTCATATTAGGAATTAGGGATTCAACATTCAAATCTGGGATGGAGACAGTTCAGTCCATAAAGGTAGGTAGAAGGAATCTGAAAAATGTCATTGAGGAAATCACACAAGCAGAGAAACATTTCCCCTGTAGAAATGTGTCTGAAGCCACTAGTTCCCTCCTGACATATGACCCAAATCAGAGCTAACACCAAAGAACAGAGGTGAGGCAACACAAGATAGGGCAGGAATATGTGGGAATAGGAAAGACCCAAGATTCCCGATGACTGTGAGCTGGATGGATAGTAACAATGCAGTATAGCTGCTAAAAACAAGCAAATAATACCTAATCCAATGGTAGGCTTCATTATAAAAACTTAACATTTCAAGACTTCCTTGGTGGTTGAGTGGTTAAGACTCCATGCTTCCAATGCAGGGGACATGGGTTTGATCCCTGGTAGAGGAGCTAACGGAGAAGGCAATGGCACCCCACTCCAGTACTCTTGCCTGGAAAATCCCATGGATGGAGGAGCCTGGGGGGCTGCAGTCCATGGGGTCGCTGAGAGTTGGACACGACTCAGTGACTTCACTTTCACTTTTCACTTTCCTGCACTGGAGAAGGAAATGGCAACCCACTCCAGTGTTCTTGCCTGGAGAATCCCAGGGACGGGGGAGCCTGGTGAGCTGCTGTCTATGGGATCGCACAGAGTCGGACACGACTGAAGTGACTTAGTAGTAGCAGAGGAACTAAGATCTCACATGCCACCCAGAAGGAGCAATAAAAAGGCTACAAAGTATATTTGTTTATGGTACTGGCCAGCCCACAAAAGGAATGTTCATGCTTAATTCTGGGAGCAAGCTCTGAGTAAAGAGCTACCTATCCGCCACAGAAAAATAGCCAAGCTGAGATGGAGAGTAGCAAATTATGTATTATTCTTCTCAATTTTTGACTACCACTGCCTGAGAGAGGATTACACATCCCTACACTGTTAAAATCAGGCTTAGCAATTTCACCTGTGCTGACCAATGAACCATGAGCAGAAGTGATGTGAACCAGTTTTGAGGAAGTTTCCACATTGATTGCATGGCTTTATCATAGCTCTTTTCTTTTGGCTTCAAACCAATAGTGTCCCAATAGGGACCATTCTTCAGCCTGGAACCCAAGATGGTGAGTAAGAAATCATGACAGTGGTTTACATCATAAGATTTGGGACTGTTACTGCACATGTAGAAAATTGGCTGGTGAGAGGGAGTGAAAAAAGTATGAAGTTAGGGAAGGTTAAAGAAGTCTTTCATTAAAGAATCAATCTTTCATGTAGGTCCTGGCACATAAGTAAGTACCCATTAAATATCTATCGAATAAATTTAGGTAGAACAAGATTTTCAGTTGGGGTCCTCCAATGTATACAAAGCTCCATTGACCTGGTTGTCAAATAATCAAGAGTTTAGATGGTTCCTAAAGACCAAAAGGTGATAAAGAACTTTCCTTCTCCATGTGTACTCAAAATGTGACATTACTGGGTTCACGTGCACATGCTTAGTCCCTCTATTGTCTGACTCTTTGAGACCCTGTGGACGGTAGCCCACCGGGCTCCTTTATCCATGGGATTCTCCAGGCAAGAATACTAGAGTACGTTGCCATTCCCTTCTCCAGGGCATCTTCCCGATCCANTTCTTGAGGTTAGAAATATATAAACTAAAATCCCTTTTAGAAAATAAAAAACCCTGAGTTCGAGGCCAGATCATCAATTTCTTGAAGTCAGTGGCTATAGTTGAAACTCCTCTGCATCCCAATCCACATCTGAATAGCTTACAGGCAGTGGGGCTTATTGATTTGATTTGATACAAAATATAGCTTAAAGAACTGAAATGACTTAAAAGTTTCCATTTATAATTTGGTAAGGTAGGCTTACATAAGCTAATAGCTGATGTCCCAACCAGAAATACCACTCCCCTTAGGCCCAGAATGCCATGTGCTTTAATATCCAGAAGCCTTGACATGAGTGTTGCATCTGTTGATGTTTAGTCACTCAGTTGTGTCTGACTCTCTGTGACCCATGGACTGTAGCCCACCAGGCTTCTCTGTCCGTTGGATTTTCCAGGTAAGAATACTGGATTGGTTGCCATTTTCTTCTCCAGGGGATCTTCCTGTCTGGAGACTGAATCTGCCTCTGCTACATTGCAGGTGGGTTCTTTACCATTAAGCCACCAGGGCAGTCCTTTGACAACAGTAGATAGCCCTAAAAAAGTACAATTTCACATCATAAAGTATGAGATGCTTTGATTCATGTGTGCATAGCTACACATTTTCAAGGTTTGGAGTGGAGTTCCTAGAATAAATATGCTTTGAAACCCTCCAGGAACCTTGACAAATACTTCAGGATATTTTAAATGTCCACCCTGGCCTCCTTCAAATGCCATGAGAGCTCTTTGAGTGGAGCATGGACTAGTCTGGCTGAGGAAGAGTCAGAGCACACTGAGCAGGTGAGAGGAAGCAGAGCACTGAACTGGCATTCAGGAGAGGAAGTCATCACTTTGGTGATGGATAACTCAGGAGAGGGCCTGGAAGGATCTCAAGTTGGACTCACCTAGCGTTCAAATCGGAGAAGGCGACGGCACCCCACTCCAGTCCTCTTGCCTGGAAAATCCCTTGGGCAGAGGAGCCTGGTGGGCTGCAGTCCATGGGGTCGCTGGGAGTCGGACACGACTGAGCGACTTCACTTTCACTTTTCACTTTCACGCATTGAAGAAGGAAATGGCAACCCACTCCAGTCTTCTTGCCTGGAGAATCCCGGGGACGGGGGAGCCTGGTGGGCTGCCGTCTACGGGGTCGCACAGAAGCGGACACGACTGAAGTGACTTAGCAGCAGCAGCAGCAGCCTTCAATTGCTTAATGGGAGATCCATTTTTCCTTTGAGTTAATTTTACCTCTTCCCTTCTTCTAAAGCTTCCTCCCTTTGCCTTTTGGCTGCAGTTATTACTCAAAGTGATCTTCAAATGTTTATGTCACACCCAGTACTTAGGAATTAAGGACCATTTTTGCAATATGTATATTTCTTTAATTGGTACATTTCACAGGGAACACCCTATAGAGTCACAGTGTTGGCAGAGACACAAGGTAGACTGCTTGCTTGCATTCTCCTTCTCGCACCACAGTGTGGGTGAGTGTGCATTTGTGTGCAAGTGTGCTGAACCATACCGGGTGGGTGAGGTATTAGTCTTCATAGGCTGTCATAACAAAATAACACAGACTTAGTGACTTGAACAACAGAAATTTATTTCTGACAGTTCTCGAAGCTACAAATTCAAGATCAAGGTGCTGGCAGGACAGGTTTCTATTGAGAACTCCCTTCCTGGCTCACAGATGCTTTCTCAATATGTCCTCACATGGCCTTTCCTCTGAGCAGGTGCATCCCTGTGTCTCTTCCTTTTCTTATAAATACAGCAATCCTATTGGATTAAGGCGCCACCCTTATGACCTCATTTAACCTAAGGAGTACGGAGCATATGTGCTCTGTTGCTGCTGCTGCTGCTAAGTCACTTCAGTCGTGTCCGACTCTGTGCGACCCCATAGACAGCAGCCCACCAGGCTCCCCCGTCCCTGGGATTCTCCAGGCAAGAACACTGGAGTGGGTTTCCATTTCCTTCTCCAATGCGTGAAAGTGAAAAGTGAAAGGGAAGTCATTCAGTCGTGTCTGACTCTTAGCAAACCCAAGGACTGCAGCCTACCAGGCTCCTCTGTGCATGGGATTTTCCAGGCAAGAGTACTGGAGTGGGTTGCCATTTCCTCCTTCAAAGAATCTTCCCAACTCAGGGGTCGAACCCACATCTCCTGCGGTTCCTGTATTAGCAGACAGATTCTTTACCAATGAAGCAGCTGGTAAGCCCCATTTAACCTAAATTACCTCTTTAAAGGCTCCATCTCCAAAATCATTCATATAGGAATTAGGGATTCAACATTCAAATCTGGGATGGAGACAGTTCAGTCCATAAAGGTAGGCAGAAGGAATCTGAAAAATGTCATTGAGGAAATCACACAAGCAGAGAAATATTTCCCCTGTAGAAATGTGTCTGAAGCCACTAGTTCCCTCCTGACATATGACTCAAATCAGAGCTAACACCAAAGAACAGAGGTGAGGCAACACAAGATAGGGCAGGAATATGTGGGAACAGGAAAGACCCAGGATTCCCGATGACTGCGAGCTGGATGGATAGTAACAATGCAGTATAGCTGCTAAAAACAAGCAAATAATACCTAATCCAATGGTAGGCTTCATTATAAAAACTTAACATTTCAAGACTTCCTTGGTGGTTGAGTGGTTAAGACTCCATGCTTCCAATGCAGGGGACATGGGTTTGATCCCTGGTAGAGGAACTAACGGAGAAGGCAGTGGACCCCCACTCCAGTACTCTTGCCTGGAAAATCCCATGGATGGAGGAGCCTGGGGGGCTGCAGTCCATGGGGTCGCTGAGAGTTGGACACGACTCAGTGACTTAACTTTCACTTTCACTTTCCTGCACTGGAGAAGGAAATGGCAACCCACTCCAGTGTTCTTGCCTGGAGAATCCCAGGGACGGGGGAGCCTGGTGAGCTGCTGTCTATGGGATCGCACAGAGTCGGACACGACTGAAGTGACTTAGTAGTAGCAGAGGAACTAAGATCTCACATGCCACCCAGAAGGAGCAATAAAAGGGCTACAAAGTATATTTGTTTATGGTACTGGCCAGCCCACAAAAGGAATGTTCATGCTTAATTCTGGGAGCAAGCTCTGAGGAAAGAGCTACCTATCCGCCACAGAAAAATGGCCAAGCTGAGATGGAGAGTAGCAAATTATGTATTATTCTTCTCAATTTTTGACTACCACTGCCTGAGAGAGGATTACACATCCCTACACTGTTAAAATCAGGCTTAGCAATTTCACCTGTGCTGACCAATGAACCATGAGCAGAAGTGATGTGAACCAGTTTTGAGGAAGTTTCCACATTGATTGCATGGCTTTATCATAGCTCTTTTCTTTTGGCTTCAAACCAATAGTGTCCCAATAGGGACCATTCTTCAGCCTGGAACCCAAGATGGTGAGTAAGAAATCATGACAGTGGTTTACATCATAAGATTTGGGATTGTTACTGCACATGTAGAAAATTGGCTGGTGAGAGGGAGTGAAAAAAGTATGAAGTTAGGGAAGGTTAAAGAAGTCTTTCATTAAAGAATCAATCTTTCATGTAGGTCCTGGCACATAAGTAAGTACCCATTAAATATCTATCGAATAAATTTAGGTAGAACAAGATTTTCAGTTGGGGTCCTCCAATGTATACAAAGCTCCATTGACCTGGTTGTCAAATAATCAAGAGTTTAGATGGTTCCTAAAGACCAAAAGGTGATAAAGAACTTTCCTTCTCCATGTGTACTCAAAATGTGACATTACTGGGTTCACGTGCACATGCTTAGTCCCTCTATTGTCTGACTCTTTGAGACCCTGTGGACGGTAGCCCACCGGGCTCCTTTATCCATGGGATTCTCCAGGCAAGAATACTAGAGTACGTTGCCATTCCCTTCTCCAGGGCATCTTCCCGATCCAGGGACGNTGGTTCCTAAAGACCAAAAGGTGATAAAGAACTTTCCTTCTCCGTGTGTACTCAAAATGTGACATTACTGGGTTCACGTGCACATGCTTATTCCCTCTATTGTCTGACTCTTTGCGACCCTGTGGACGGTAGCCCACCGGGCTCCTTTATCCATGGGATTCTCTAGGCAAGAATACTAGAGTGCGTTGCCATTCCTTTCTCCAGGGCATCTTCCCGATCCAGGGACGGAACCCAGGTTTCCTGCATTGCAGGCAGATTCTTGAAGTCTGGGCCATACTGGAGTCAGTCCTGTCAGAAACTGAAAAGATGTTATATCTAACCCTCTTCCTGAAAAACATAGCAGTGAAGATTAATTGTTAATAGGTATAAAATACTTCTATGCCATCTTTCTACACTTGTAATTTTTTACAAAATTAGCCAGAAAGCATGCAACCACAGACTCCTTCATAACTGGGGACCTAGATTCTTCCTTGTGTCTTTCTGTTGTCTTTGTTCAGTCACTCAGTCAGGTCTGACTCTTTGCAACCCCGTGGACTTCAGCACAACAGGCTTCCTTATCCTTCACCATCTCCCAGAGCTTCCCCAAACTCATGTCCATTGAGTCAGTGATGCCATCCAACCAACTTGTCCTCAGTCATCCCCTTCTCCTCCTACCTTCAATCTTTCCCAGCATCAGGGTGTTTTCCAGTGAGTCAGTTCTTCACATCAGGTGGCCAGTGAATTGGAGCTTCAGCATCAGTCCTTCCAATGAATATCCAGGGTTGATTCCCTTTAGGATTTACTGGTTTGATCTCCTTGCTGTCCAAGTGACTCTCAAGAGTCTTCTCCAACACCACAGTTCAAAAGCATTAATTCTTTGGATCTTGGCCCTCTCAATGGCCCAAGCTTCACATCCATACATGACTACTATGTTTAGATTCTGCAAATCCAAATCCTAGTTTTTTTAGATTCTGCAAATGAAAAGGGCCATGTGACCTGGAACTCAGAAGTGAGCAGCATNGGTTTGATCTCCTTGCTGTCCAAGTGACTCTCAAGAGTCTTCTCCAACACCACAGTTCAAAAGCATTAATTCTTTGGATCTCGGCCCTCTTAATGGCCCAAGCTTCACATCCATACATGACTACTATGTTTAGATTCTGCAAATCCAAATCCTTGTTTTTTTAGATTCTGCAAATGAAAAGGGCCATGTGACTTGGAGCTCAGAAGTGAGCAGCATGGAGCAGGGACTTGGAGGATGGATCTATGGCAGAAGAATATGGATCCCTGAGGACAGTGATCCCAACATTTATAGATGGTCAAGTGGCCATGGTATTTATAATTTAAAAAGTGTCCACTGCAAGCTACATGTGACTTTGATTCTATATAGAAACCCTCACTGTAAGAAGAATATAATTATATATGATCATTGTTGTCAATATCTCTTAGCTTCCACTTGCCCACTTAAAAATCTACAATGGTATTTTAACCAATTTCCCTTGCAAGCATTCATGTCTTAGACAAACTCCATATATTCTCCTCCCTCTGCTTCATAAGAAGTGCTTTCCACTTTCATAGGTCAAACTCTTGGTTGCAACACACACACACACACACACACACACACACACACTTTGGCTCACTTCTTTTTCTCATGCTATCCACATCTTCTGCCTCTTTTGTCCATAGTAAGAAAGCTCCCTTGTTCCTCCCAAGGTATCCAAATTCTCCTGTTAAAATTTCAGCTAGATTTTGTACCCACAGAAGTTCTAATCACTCCAACTACTAATAATCTATTTTCTGATCCTTTTGTAATGTGGTTTTCCACTTCACTATTTTCTAGTGATTGATGCCTTTGTTTTGACTGCTTCCAACTAAAATGTTCTGAAAAATAAACATCTGCTTTTTCATTGATTGCTAGTAAGAATTCTCATCAGTCACGAGGTCTTCCCAACCAACTTGACCTTCTGTCAATTTACAATAATTTTCCATGAATAAAAATGCAAGGTGTGAAAACAGTGGTGAACTCAAAAAGCTTTGGTGTGTTCTAGAGCATGCAGGGTAATTGACTGTGCTCTTTATTTTTCTTTTCTCTTTTAAATAATTTTCCTATTATCTCTACTGCTATTATCTACTTCTTGACAATATTTTCTAGAATAAAGAATTCTTAAAATAGTAGAAATTTAAAGGAAACTGTGTAAAATATGATAAAAATTTAGGAAAATATGTTAAATATGAGTTTGTTGGGTTTCTAATAATCTAAAAAATATATTATAATGTTAAGTGGAAAAAGCAAGACATGGTGTTATCACACCTCTATTAGCATTAACATTAGCTACTATATTAACAGTAGCTAAAGGATTATAATGTAACTTTCACACATAAGCTCACTTAATTCTTACAATAATCATAGAATATTGGAATTTTTATCTTTATTTCATGTAAGAGAGAAAAGCTTAGCAAAGCTAACTTACTTATCCAGGTTCACACAGCTGGTAGGGGAACAGGTACTTGAGATCCACTTGATTCCAATGATATTATGGTCTTAACACTATGTTCTACATATGTATGGAAAACTAATACAAAGACTGGAAGAAGAGACACAAACATTAACAAAGATTTTCTTTGGGTAACAGAATTATGAGAATCTTTTCTTAAAAGCTATTTCTCTGTATGTGTCAAATTCCTCATACTGTGTATAAAGAAATAAAGAATGATTTTTTAAAGTCAACAAATGGTAATTCCAGTACCATTCCCAATACTGGAGTTAAGGGTAAAATAGTCTGATCAGATCTTCCTGGAAACTCTGAGACAGGATCCAACTCCTACATACACAAATATAAAGAAATCCTATCCTAGGAAGACAAGAAATAAAACATAAAGTCATTACCTAAGCTAGTTCCTTCTTTACTCCGTCCTCTATCCCAACCCATAGCCTATCAACACTGCATCTCTACCCTTGTACCTTTTAAATTTCTTTTCTGAGAAACTGAACAGAAAAAAAGTGGAAGGGATACCTCACAGTAACAATGGCTACCATTCACTAGATGAATCGAGGTCTATACCCAGCCGAATGATGGCCTTTCAATGAACTGTTTTATTTTTCCAACATTCCATTTCTCACCTCCCATATACACAATTCCTTAACATGATGCATTTCTACTGTTCAGTAAACAGACCATAAACAAATGCCTGCTCTGTGATCAAAAATGTATCACTGCAGAGATGTCTGAGAGGAATTCTCAGGGACACATTTCAGAATGATGCTTCTTAAAATGGGCAAGGGGACGTGGAGCCTCAGATTCAGTTCCTGAGCCCAGCCACGTCCTGTCGGACTTTCCAAGAAAAGTTGCCTCTACTCTGTGGAGGGAGGTGAGGGAATGTAGCCTTCCCCTAGCGTCTCTAAAGAGACATGGACTGCCTTTACTGAAAGAGCTTTCAAGGATCAAGGAGCTCTCCTGAGGAGAGCTGCCAGGCTTCTCTCTCCCAGGACCTGCCTAGATGCTCAGAGCCAGGGACTTTTGTGGTGCACACCCTGCTATTTCTCAAAGTCAACAATTAAACAAATCACTGACTTTAACAGTGATCAAAATACATTGAATATAAACAACACATTTTTGGTTCAGCCAGTTGGACTACTGAAAAAATATTTCATAGAAATACGACTCCTTTCTTTTGTTTTTGTCATTTTCTGTTTACTTTTCCTCTCTCCTTTTAATCCAAAGCATCACCAACTAAATTCCCAGCATTTTCACACTGTTCTGCTGGTTTATCATATTACTTTGGAGGAGGGTAAATAATCGATTAAATCCATTACCTCTAATTCCTACTTTCAATTAGATATGGTCTGATAAGGTTACACATAAACACTGGACAAATTGCAGTTTATACCCAGATTCCCAAGTAATCTAAGCATATCACTCTTTGAAAGAATTCAAATGATCAATTTAGAGTTCCAGTGAGAATGATTTAGGGAACAATTATGGTTGTTGTTAGTCACTAAGTCGTGTTTGGCTCTTTGCCACAGTATGGACTGCAGCACACCAGGCTTTCCTGTCCTTCACTATCTCCTGGAGTTTGCTCAAACTCANGATGGACTGGTTGGATCTCCTTGCAGTCCAAGGGACTCTCAAGAGTCTTCTCTAACACCACAGTTGGAAGGCATCAATTCCTCCTCGGTGCTCAGCCTTCTTTATGATCCTACTCTCACACCCATACTTGACTACTGGAAAACCATAGCTTTGACCATACCAATCTTTATCAGCAAAGTAATGTCTATTTTTTAACATGCTGTTTAGGTTTGTCATTGATTTTCTTCTAAAGAACAAGCCTTTTAATTCTGTGAACTTTATTATAACCAGATTCTTCATGGCATACAAGTAAACATTTGAGTATTTAGAATGTTTTCTGCAAAATAACATTTACTTTCATCAGCTGAGCAGTGCACCCTTCTTTTTAGACTTTCAAAATGGGAGAGTTTTTATTCTCACTCTCTTCTAATACAGAAGTAGCTGTTTATAGGTTAGAAGTGTGGCTATTGTGCTAAGTGAATGGCATCAAGAAAATATTGGGCTGGCCAAAGAGTTCATTTAGGTTTTCCCATAACATCTTACAGAAAAACCTGAACAAATTCCCCAGCCAACCCAATATGTGTTCCCGTAGGCAACAGTGACAACAGGAATATTAACCAGGTTCACAAAGCTAGTTCAAGCCCCATCAACCTGATGAGCTGTGATCCAAAATACTTTGAGATGGGTGGAGTTTGGAGCTGTCAGTCTGGACTGCACACCACCTTCTTGAATTCAGTGTCTCTTCTTCTTGTGGCTACAGGCTGGTTCAATTTGGGCATGAGAGGTTGGTTTCAGTGGAAAACTTGAGTAATTACTCAAAGCTATGGAGTATCAAAGACTCCATTCTGACTTGGAAGTTTGTTATAAATGCAAATAAAGTTTGTTCTCCAAAATGAGAAGAAAGAAACTGTAAATAACCTAAATGTCCAACGATAAGAGGATAATTAATAAATGATGAAATGACTGTTTAATGAAATAACATATTCATTCACAATCATGTTNATTTAGCTTCAGCATCAGTTCTTCCAACGAATCTTCAACCAACCTTTAGGTTGGACTGGTTTGATCTCATTGCTGTCTAAAAGACTCTCAAGAGTCTTCTCTAACACCACAGTTGGAAGGCATCAATTCCTCCTCGGTGCTCAGCCTTCTTTATGATCCTACTCTCACATCCATACTTGACTACTGGAAAACCATAGCTTTGACCATACCAATCTTTATCAGCAAAGTAATGTCTATTTTTTAACATGCTGTTTAGGTTTGTCATTGATTTTCTTTTAAAGATCAAGCCTTTTAATTCTGTGAACTTTATTATAACCAGATTCTTCATGGCATACAAGTAAACATTTGAGTATTTAGAATGTTTTCTGCAAAATAACATTTACTTTCATCAGCTGAGCAGTGCACCCTTCTTTTTAGACTTTCAAAATGGGAGAGTTTTTATTCTCACTCTCTTCTAATACAGAAGTAGCTGTTTATAGGTTAGAAGTGTGGCTATTGTGCTAAGTGAATGGCATCAAGAAAATATTGGGCTGGCCAAAGAGTTCATTTAGGTTTTCCCATAACATCTTACAGAAAAACCTGAACAAATTCCCCAGCCAACCCAATATGTGTTCCCGTAGGCAACAGTGACAACAGGAATATTAACCAGGTTCACAAAGCTAGTTCAAGCCCCATCAACCTGATGAGCTGTGATCCAAAATACTTTGAGATGGGTGGAGTTTGGAGCTGTCAGTCTGGACTGCACACCACCTTCTTGAATTCAGTGTCTCTTCTTCTTGTGGCTACAGGCTGGTTCAATTTGGGCATGAGAGGTTGGTTTCAGTGGAAAACTTGAGTAATTACTCAAAGCTATGGAGTATCAAAGACTCCATTCTGACTTGGAAGTTTGTTATAAATGCAAATAAAGTTTGTTCTCCAAAATGAGAAGAAAGAAACTGTAAATAACCTAAATGTCCAACGATAAGAGGATAATTAATAAATGATGAAATGACTGTTTAATGAAATAACATATTCATTCACAATCATGTTTTTAATCCCTAGTGACTGAAAATATTAAGGTATAATATTAAGTAAAAGAGACAGGATTCTAAACAATATCTGATTATGGTCAAAATTTTAGGGAAAGTATCTGTATGAAAAACTAGAAGTTATACCAAAACCTGAAAAGATATGTTTTAGGAATATAGGAATTTTTCTTCATCTTCTTTGTCTTTTCCAAATTTTCTACAATGAGAGTCTGTTATCTTCTTTTTTAGGGCTTTTAAAAAAATGTTTTAAGCTGAAGTATAGTTAATTTATAGTAGTTTGTTATTTTAAGTACACAACAAAGTGATTCAGTTACACACACACACACACACATATATATACATGTTCTTTTTCAGATTCTTTTCCATTATAGGTTACTACAAGACACTGAGTATAGTTGTATAGCACCCTGTGCTATACAGTAGGTCCTTGTTGCATTTATTGCTTTTTGTAGTAAGAAAAGACACCCTAAGCATCTGTAGAAAAAAAAAAATCAGCATGGAATAGATCTTCTTTCTCTCCTGGCTGGTCCCACTGTTCGTCTCTTTCCCAGAAATTCCTCAGGCAATCCTTATTCCACTGTTTCATTCATGACACCAGCAAATTTTTCTTTCCAAGATGCAAATCAGATTTTATCATTATCTTCTTTAAAACCCTCAGGGGTATCCTATTTCCTGGAAGAAAAGAGTCCAGACTCTTTTGCCTAAAGTATAAAGCATTACCAGCCTCCAGTCAGCTGATGGTGTTCACAGCCACGCTCTTCGCTTCCATTCCCCCTGCATCACTGGCCCTGACACGCACCAGACACACATCAGCCCTTGTGGATGCCTCTGTATGAACTTTGACACCAGGGTTCCTTTCTCCCTCGATTTCCTCTGCCCGAATATCCTGCCCCGATTTGCTACCTTTCAAATTCCTACTCATCTTTCAAAAATCATAATATTAAACCATTCCATTCCTCAATGTGTAAAATAACTCATGATAATATGGAATGATGAGAGGACTACATATGTTGACATACATGTGAAATAGTCCTTGGCACATAGCAATTGCTTCATCAGTGTGAGCTGTTGGAATCGGAAATGTCCTGCCATCATTCTTTCAACTTCCCACGTTGTCTTCCCTCTGTGGCACTGCATATGATCCACAGCATTGTTCTAGCCTTCCCTGGGCTGCAAATACATCAGCATTATTTTTTCCATGCCTGTCTTCTATGCTGGGGCCACATCCTGCTGAACAAAGTTATACTTGTCTTCCATGGCCCCTGCTCCTGGCCCATCATTGGTACTCATGAATGTTCATCAAGCCGAAGAGATTGATATCAAACAACATTTTATTGTATCCTGATTCAAGAAACCAAATAAAATCAGGCATTTTTAACTCATGGATTGGGATTAGATGGCATTTAAATTATTCTGTTAATTTTATTAGGTGATAATGGTATAGTTATTCTAGGGTTTTTTAAGATGCTTCTCTGTTCTATGAAGTATTTAGGAGTGAAAATTCTATGGCACCTAGAATTTGCTTAGAAATATTTCAGCAAACAAAAATCAAAAATAAAGCAAGAGGCTGAAGATAGGTGGGGTGTGATTGGTATGGGAAGTGGCGGGCAGTTAGTCATGTGCATTCCTGGGAGTTCCTTATACTGCCCTTTCTCTGCTTTAATGAATGCTTGAAAATTGCTGTAGTAAAAGTTCACCAACAACACTATCAAATGAACCAAAAGAAAGGTAGTATTTTCACAAAAGGAAATCTATGTAAAAATTCATTCAGTAAGCAAGTGAGTACCTTCCCAGTGTGCGGAAGGTCCTGTTCTCATCGATGAAGAATTAGAGTAAAGAGCCTTCTTAACTTGGAATTGGCAGCTCCAGTCATCAGAAAGTGCCTTTTGCTGGGAAATGGAAACCAAAGACTCCCCACCTTTCAGGATAACTAAACTGAATAAATAAATAAATAATTCATGGCAATGAGTTCTCTGCTAATATAAATGCAAATGACCCACTTGATTTACATGCAAATAGTCTTTTTTCCCCCAAAATCTATCAATAGTGGAAAAATCAATAATGGTGATGAAGGAAAGGTGACTTCCAAAGTTTTTCTAACATTAAAAGAAAATTAAAGCTCAGTGTTAACGGAGGTCCATACCCCCACCTTCCCAGACCCAAACCCAGGTTTAGGAGTCAGAACCACCAAGTAGCTGTTGATTCACCCTGTGACTTCAGGGACACTCATAGGTCCTTGTTTCCCTAGAAATGGAGTGAAGAATTCCCAGCAGCAGAAATATCCAGCATCATCTAGACCTAAGAAGACGAGGGTCCCTCCAGTGCCAAGGGTCATCCCATCTCGGATTCCAAAGTCCCGTGTGCCCTTGATTTGTTGTCATTCAGCCATTAAGTCAAGTTTGACTCTTTGTCACACCATAGACTGCAGCATACCAGGCTTCCCGGTCCTTTACTGTCTTCTTGAGTTTGCTCAAACTCATATCCATTGAGACAGTGATGCTATCTAACCATCTCATCCTCAGCCACCCCCTTCTCTTGCCCTCAGTCTTTCTCAGCATCAGGGTCTTTTCCAATGAGTCAGCTCTTCTCATCATGTGGCCAAAGTATTGGAGCTTCAACTTCAGCATCAGTTCTTCCAATGAATCTTCAGGATTGATTTCCTTTAGGATTGACTGGTTTGATCTCTTTCTGTCTAAGGGATTCTCAAGAGTCTTCTCCAGCACCACAGTTCAAAAGCATCAATTCTTCGGCACTCAGCTCTCAGCCTATTTTGTTTGACTCAGGGTAATAGACAATAGTCAAGAGCTGTCTACCAACAGGACTCTTTTGTGTGGATTCACCAGTTTATGTCCCTTAAGATACACAAAAAGGGTCAGGTTGGGATACATTCTGACTGTTGGCCTTTAGATACTGAAACTAGAATTATTAAGCATTAACTGCATGGAGTGATCAGTGATAAGCAGCACCTTTATTGCAGGATTAGTACAAAGCGGCTATTATATAGTCTCATTTGTGTTAAGTGTTGCAAAGTGCTAGGCACCCTATAATACCAATAAAAGCCAGTACCCTCCTGTAAAGCACTCTTTACTTGAAAGACACTTTAGAATCTCCCATGACAAAGGGGTTGAAAGTGATTTTATTGTTGAAAAAAATAATACTTCTAACAATAATTTTATTGTTGGGAAGAAATAAATATATTTCTCTTAATAACTTAAAAGAAACTATACATTCAATATACACATTGCATATGCAGCTATATAAACTAATAATTAAACTCTCAAATTCACTATTGGAAGTAAGCACATTTTTTTTTAATAGCATCAGTTACTGAGTACAAGAAGGTCAATCCAGTTAATAAAAGGAAGCTTTTTTTGGAACCACAACATATGAAACTGATTTGAGTTTTAGCAAATGAAGAGAATGTGTTTGCTACTGACTGCTTAAAAATCAGAAAGGAGCCTCAAAGGAATAGGCAGTCAGTCATCTCCCACTGCTGCTTAAAAATGAAGTCCAGAGTATCTTCCAATTTGAAAGGTATATTTCAGCTGGTCTGCCTTAAAATAAAGGCTATACGGCACCCACAGCAATCCACTAAGATGGGCCCAACCAAGATGTCATGGCCAAGATGTGTCAGTAAGACCTCCAGAGTAGTCAAGTTGACTTACAGGGAGGGAGAGGCCACGGGCCATTGTGTCTGTGTCAATGTGGAGTGGACAGAGAAAAATGAACAGCAGAGTCCAACGCTACAGGCTCTTAACTCAATCAATCTAAAATTAGAAAATCACGATGAGCTGCTTGAGCAATGAGCGATTCTAGATGATTTGTGAGTTACAGCACAGGACAAGGATGAGGTGAGGCTAGAAAAGCACCAAGGATGTGAATTTTAAGAAAGCAGCTGTTCTCCGAGCTCGAGAGAAGCCTCCTCAAATTTGCCCCTCTTGCCCTTCCCTGGCCCTGACCCTGAGCCACAGGTTGTATTTACTTAACAGTGTCGATGATTCTCTCAAATGCCTCCTGGAAGACCAGCTCATGGTACATTAGCATAATTATCCTTATGAGCACTTATCCCAGTGCTCCATGGGACAGGGACACTGCCAGACTTAGGAGGCAACTGTTCCCTCAGACATGAGAGGCATGACAGAACCTCCCACTAAAGACCCAACCCCACATTCCTAAACTTTACAGTCCGAGGCTGTTGGAGGAGCCTTGACTTCCCTTGCTCTCTCCAGATGGGGTACCCAGGAGAGCCTAAGTCATGCGGTGTCTTCCTCCTACCAAGGCAGGATGTTCACACAAAGCCCTGGTCCCATTTGATGGGTAATAAAGTTCATCACTGGTTCTCAGCTTACATCCAGCATCCCTGACAGTAAACTGAAGCACTTCTCAACAGCTGGCAAGTCCCTTACGGTCCTCATTTGAAGTCATCTTAGTTTTCAACCTTAACTGCACATTGAATCTATCTAGACCACATCACCACCAATAGATCAGCATCTTAGGGAAATGAGCCAGGCAGCAGTCATTTATACGCTCCTCAGATGGTTTTCCAGGTGGCACTAGTGGTAAAGAGCCCACGTGCCAATGCTGAAGACATAAGAGAAGTAGGTTCAATCCCAGGGTCAGGAAGATCCCCTGGAGGAGGGCAAGGCAACCCACTCCAGTATTCTTGCTTGGATAATCCCATGGACAGAGGAGCCTGGTGGGCTACAATCCATAGGGTTGCAAAGAGTCAGAGACAATTAAAGCAACTTAGCAGGCAGGCACAGATGATTCCAGAGTGGAGCCAAAATTGAGGACCACTAGTCAGCTTGAGTGTGATTGTGCCCATCATCCCTTAGAGCAATCCCCTGCCCAGAACACCCAGTGGTTTCACTGAGCCCTTAAAGACTCAGCATTTATTATTAGACTTATTTGAGTCAGATTACCTATGACCCCCATGTGAATACAAGCCAGCAGGCACACACGCACAGACACACACTGCTTTGGGTGATGAACAGACAATACAAACACACTGTTGTGGCTGAGAAAATGGAGACACTGTGATAGATCAGACTGGGACCCCAAGTCACCCTCTCTTTGCTCCTCCAGATCTAGGGTGATCAATCTGCCCAG
>SJYW01030385.1:375637-406479 GCA_006410735.1 Raphicerus campestris | reverse complement strand
TATTGTTGGGAAGAAATAAATATATTTCTCTTAATAACTTAAAAGAAACTATACATTCAATATACACATTGCATATGCAGCTATATAAACTAATAATTAAACTCTCAAATTCACTATTGGAAGTAAGCACATTTTTTTTTTAATAGCATCAGTTACTGAGTACAAGAAGGTCAATCCAGATAATAAAATGAAGCTTTTTTTGGAACCACAACATATGAAACTGATTTGAGTTTTAGTAAATGAAGAGAATGTGTTTGCTACTGACTGCTTAAAAATCAGAAAGGAGCCTCAAAGGAATAGGCAGTCAGTCATCTCCCACTGCTGCTTAAAAATGAAGTCCAGAGTATCTTCCAATTTGAAAGGTATATTTCAGCTGGTCTGCCTTAAAATAAAGGCTATACGGCACCCACAGCAATCCACTAAGATGGGCCCAACCAAGATGTCATGGCCAAGATGTGTCGGTAAGACCTCCAGAGCAGTCAAGTTGACTTACAGGGAGGGAGAGGCCATGGGCCATCGTGTCTGTGTCAATGTGGAGTGGACAGAGAAAAATGAACAGTGGAGTCCAACGCTACAGGCTCTTTACTCAATCAATCTAAAATTAGAAAATCACGATGAGCTGCTTGAGCAATGAGCGATTCTAGATGATTTGTGAGTTACAGCACAGGACAAGGATGAGGTGAGGCTAGAAAAGCACCAAGGATGTGAATTTTAAGAAAGCAGCTGTTCTCCGAGCTCGAGAGAAGCCTCCTCAAATTTGCCCCTCTTGCCCTTCCCTGGCCCTGACCCTGAGCCGCAGGTTGTATTTACTTAACAGTGTCGATGATTCTCTCAAATGCCTCCTGGAAGACCAGCTCATGGTACATTAGCATAATTATCCTTATGAGCACTTATCCCAGTGCTCCATGGGACAGGGACACTGCCAGACTTAGGAGGCAACTGTTCCCTCAGACATGAGAGGCATGACAGAACCTCCCACTAAAGACCCAACCCCACATTCCTAAACTTTACAGTCCGAGGCTGTTGGAGGAGCCTTGACTTCCCTTGCTCTCTCCAGATGGGGTACCCAGGAGAGCCTAAGTCATGCGGTGTCTTCCTCCTACCAAGGCAGGATGTTCACACAAAGCCCTGGTCCCATTTGATGGGTAATAAAGTTCATCACTGGTTCTCAGCTTACATCCAGCATCCCTGACAGTAAACTGAAGCACTTCTCAACAGCTGGCAAGTCCCTTACGGTCCTCATTTGAAGTCATCTTAGTTTTCAACCTTAACTGCACATTGAATCTATCTAGACCACATCACCACCAATAGATCAGCATCTTAGGGAAATGAGCCAGGCAGCAGTCATTTATACGCTCCTCAGATGGTTTTCCAGGTGGCACTAGTGGTAAAGAGCCCACGTGCCAATGCTGAAGACATAAGAGAAGTAGGTTCAATCCCAGGGTCAGGAAGATCCCCTGGAGGAGGGCAAGGCAACCCACTCCAGTATTCTTGCTTGGATAATCCCATGGACAGAGGAGCCTGGTGGGCTACAATCCATAGGGTTGCAAAGAGTCAGAGACAATTAAAGCAACTTAGCAGGCAGGCACAGATGATTCCAGAGTGGAGCCAAAATTGAGGACCACTAGTCAGCTTGAGTGTGATTGTGCCCATCATCCCTTAGAGCAATCCCCTGCCCAGAACACCCAGTGGTTTCACTGAGCCCTTAAAGACTCAGCATTTATTATTAGACTTATTTGAGTCAGATTACCTATGACCCCCATGTGAATACAAGCCAGCAGGCACACACGCACAGACACACACTGCTTTGGGTGATGAACAGACAATACAAACACACTGTTGTGGCTGAGAAAATGGAGACACTGTGATAGATCAGACTGGGACCCCAAGTCACCCTCTCTTTGCTCCTCCAGATCTAGGGTGATCAATCTGCCCAGTTTGCCTGGGACCCTTCTCTCAGAAAACCCCCCAGGCCCAGGCAAAGCACAGGGGTTGGTGATCCTGTGATCTACTCGCTGCCTGTGTCTGCTCTCTGCCCAAGAGGCTGGTGAATGGAAACCGTTCAGTGTGCCCTTCTCTCTGGCTTTCAATTGGATGTAGCCAGTGGGAAACAATCACATGAAATTAGTGAAAGGGAAAAGGGTGGGTTTATGGCATTTGCCCCCGTGAATCATCACATTTCTCAACACCTCAGCTACTATCAGGAAGCTTTTCCATCAACTGCTCTCACCAGAGCCTGGTAACCACTTCCTCCTCTCACCATTTACGCTTAGAGGAAGCCATCGTATCCCATGTTTCCCGGTTCCAAAGTACTGTGTTATCTCTTGTTTGTTTCTCAAATCCTGCTCCCTCACCGTGTAAACACTGCCGTTATCAAATTGTCCTCACATTACGCTATTTGAAGATGCCATCTGTTTCCTGCCAGGACCATGATGGATCCACCCTGTATTTCAGGAGGGGCAGGGCACTCTGCTCTGGAAGCTCACTGGAGCATATGGGATGGAGGAGGGGCAGTTCCCAAAGGCAAAGGAGATGCCATTTCCAGGGCAAAGGTAAAGAGATGCTGAACAACAGGCCGCAAAGGGCAAAGGGTAAAATCTAGGCCAATGCTACTGAGACAGCCACTGATGGAGTGGTACTGGTATGTGAACTGATGTTTCCGGTCAATGAGGAGATAAGAAGAAAAGTACGATGAAACATTTAGAAATTCTTACAGCAATTTCATATTGCGTCAGCAAAATTTAAGGGTTTTACAAAAGAAACAGTCCAGTTAGGTACATTAGAAATTAAAATCTTTGAAAACTGTTCCTTCTCAACAGACAGTTTGAGAAGCCATGATGGAAACCAAGATGTTACGTATGATGTGTGTAAATTTCAAAAACGTGTTCTATTGAAAAGTTGACTTAGAAGTACATGTTTTTAGACAGTACAAATAAAAATCAACACATATTGTGGGCTTACTATGTCCCAGCTGCTGTTTTTAATTCTCTGCATGGATTTTCTCATTTGATCCTTGCAATCAGACTATGGAGTAGGCTTTAATACTAATATCCCCGTTTTGAGACAGAGGAAACTGAATTATAGAAACTAAAGAAGTCGTCAAGGCCATGGGTTTGCACAGCAGCACCACGATTCATGTCAGGATTCAAAGCTAGGTTTGAAAGCAGATAACCCCCAGATTCTCCAGAATACCACCCTTCCCAAAGTTTTAATATTACTTTTTCATATTATCAGCATAGTTAAAATAAATATGACATTTATAGGCTTCCTATTTTCCACCTTCTCTGGTTCTAATTCAAGCTGGGTCAGAAGGGATGTTTGAATATCTATTTAATTTTAACCGAATCCTCTATTGTTTTTCTTCAAACCCCTCTAGAGCAGCTAGTAATATAACTCGAAACACTCCACCACCATCTAAATAGAGGCAACCATATCTTGTTCTGATTATAATTGCTCAGAGTTTAATGGCATATTACCCAGATCATTCACTTGACTTTTCATATAATCTTCAGGAATTTCATCTGTAGTGTTAGAACTAAGTGTCTCTTTATGCCTCCTCTAGTTACTTGCTATAAATTGGGTATTTACCAGTGAGCAATAAACATCTATTCTATTCAGGGACATGATGGCAAATGAGACCAAAGTTGCTTCAGAAATAAAGAAGAGACTTGGACGTCAACCAGCGCTTCAGGTTCTGTTGACACATGTGTTCTGGTCATTTCCGTCTTTTTTTATTTTGTTTCATTGATGTCGATTTCGGTTGCTCTGGGTCCCCATTGCTGCACGTGGGCTTCTCACGGGCTTCTCACTGCCGCGGCTTCTCTGGTGTGAGAGCACAGACTCTCGGCACGTGCGNAGTTACTTCAGAAATAAAGAAGAGACTTGGCCGTCAACCAGCACTTCAGGTTCTGTTGACACATGTGTTCTGGTCATTTACGTCTTTTTTTATTTTGTTTCATTGATGTCGATTTCGGTTGCTCTGGGTCCCCGTTGCTGCGCGTGGGCTTCTCACGGGCTTCTCACTGCCGCGGCTTCTCTGGTGTGAGAGCACAGACTCTCGGCACGTGCACTTCAGGAGCTGCAGCACACAGCCTTAGTCCACAGGCCTGTGGGCTCTTCCTGGCCCGGGGATGGAGCCCGGGTCCCCTGCACTGGCAGGCAGATTCTTACCTGCTGTTCCACCAGGGAAGTCCCACTTGTAACTTTACCTACTCAAAGAGTAGTATGTGAGGGAAGGTTCTCTGTCAGTGTTTCAGAGGAGACATAGACACACAAAAGAGCAAACTGTGACTTTTCAAACCAAAGTATAAACAACATCATTTCAATACCATTCCAGAGATATCCTGATATGTTAACTCAGATAACACCACCAATATCCATCACCTGCCTGCGCTACTCACAATGTATGAGTTTGGCATTTTCTTTTTTTTTTTTTAAGAACTCATTCAAAAGCACTCATCTACCCTTTCCCTGCCCACCACACTCAGGGTAGAATACATTTCCTTTGTCCTCTCAGAATACTCTGCACTTACCTAGCATTTATTTCCAAATCATTTTATTTTTTAATTAATTTTTATTGGAGTATAATTGCTTCACAATGTTAGTTCCTACTGTACAGCAAAGTGAATTAGCCATGTATATACATATATACATATATCCCCTCCCTTTTAGATTTCCTTCCCATTCAGGACACCACAGTGTATTAAGTAGAGTTCCCTGTGCTATAAAGTATGTTCCCATTAGTTATCTATTTTATACATGGTATCAATACTGTATATGTGAAGAAAACAAAAACACTGACTTGAAAAGATATTTTTGCCCCTATGTTCATTGCACATTATTTACAATAGTCAAGGTATGGAAATAACCGAAGTGCCCATCAACAGATGAATGGATAAATGAAGTGTAACAGCCAGATAGATAGGTCTCTATCTATCACAAGAGCTCTCATCACAAGGAGAAAATATTTTTTCTATTTCTTTAATTTTCTATCTACATGAGATGACGGATGTTCACTAAACTTATGAATGAACTTGTGGTAAATGTTTATTAATTTATGTAAGTCAAATCATCATGCTGTATACCATAAATTTATACCATAAACTTTTACAATGTATATGTGTATGTGTGTGTGAGTACACTCAGTTGCTCAGTCATGTCCAACTCTTTGAGACTCCATGGACTGCAGCTTGCCAGGCTCTTGTGTCCATGGATTTTTCCAGGCAAGAATACCAGATCGGGTTGCCATTTTCTATGCCAGGGGATCTTCTTGAACCAGGGATCCAACCTGCATCTCTTGTGTCTCCTGCATTGCCAGGCATATACCTTACCCCTGTGCCACCCGGGAAGCCCAAACTTATGCAAGGCTGTGTATCAGTCATATCTCAACAAAACTAGAAGAAAAAAAAAAGCCCATGAAAAGATATTCAATATTGCTGGCCATTAAGAAAATGTAAATTAGAACCACCGACAGCTAAAACTTTAGTGAATAGAGACAAAGTAGCTAGCTACTCATATGATTTAGTGGGGTGACCAGATGTTGCATTAAAGAAACAATACCCTAAGAAGATGGAAGAGGCTCTATTAATACTCAATTGAACAATAGGCTTAATCTGAGATTATCAAAGACAAGCCTATTAGAATGGATAAAACTTTAAATAATGAGAATAATAAATACCAAGTATTGAGAAGGTTGTGGAGAAAGTGGGTCTCTCACACATTGCTAGTGGGAGTGTAAAATGCTGCAGCTCCTCAGGAAAATAATTTGGCAGTTTCTTTTAAAACTAAAAATAGATTTATCACACAGCCTAGCAATTGTACTCTTGGGTTTTTGTCCTAAAGAAAGAAAAACTTATCTCAGTGAAGACAATTATTAAATAGAGGGCCACTAGTACAATGGAATAGTAATTGGTTATTAAACAGGACAATTATAATGACTGTGTAGAAATAGATCTTAAATGATTCTGGAATAAAGCTTAGTTTTAAAATGCAGAAATCGAAACGCCATGCTAGAATAAAGACTAACAGGGAAAAAGCAGAAAGAAAACAACTAGTGTGTCAAGATGGCAGGAGAGATTAGGGTGTTCATTTCTGTTCTTTCAGAGGCGTTTTTACTGTTATTTTTATATCTTATATTTTTAAAACATGAAACCAAAACTGGAAAATCATTAACAGAATACATTCATTCAAAGAGAGAATGGGAAGGAGGGAAGCAGGGAGGAGCTTGCCTGCAGGGCCTCCTGCAGCTCTGGTCCCTCCCTTTGAGAGCATTCACCAGAATGATCTTGATCAGATTAACTGGGGTTTGGTGCCAACTGCCTGGGGATTAGGACACAGAAGAGAAGGGCACCAAGGAAGGCAGAAGAAAGCCAGAAACAACACAACAACTGCCTGAGCTACATGATGACGTGAGTAGATAGAGAAAGGGACCTTTAAGGAAAGGGGGTGAAATGATGCATTGAAAGAAAAGGGTGGAGTTCCAGCTAGGGAGGCCAGAGTTCATCAGCTTACCAGCCAGAGCCCCATAGAGGCAGCATCTGAAAACACTGAGCACAGGTATGAGACCCAAAGCATGAAGCTCCGGAAAAAGGACGAGGAGAAGGGAGGGAGAGAATCATATGGGACAGGATGAGTGTGATGATTTCTTTTTGCAGCATTACAGGGTAATCATAGCAAATCTTACATCTGAGTTTCTCACAACATAAATAATTAGCAGAGATAATAATATCCTTTGTTAACACAATTCATTATTCTTTTAGTTATTTTTATTTCCATGCACAGCCTATAAGCCTGAAGAGGACTTTTTAAAAACTGATTAATTACTCCTTCCAAATGAGGGAAAGAATGAAAGCACAAATTCAGAAACAAAGAGCATCATTTAGATGAGATGATCTGTCCAAACACACCACAGGCCACTGTTTCAACCATGCCTCCATTAAAGCCCCAGGTTCACTTGCTAAGCGTGGAACGACTTTGCATTTAGATGATATAATGAAGAGCTGGATCGAATTTCAGTTTCTTCATGTGAAAGTTGTAAGGAGGAAAGGAGACTGAAATACACACACACACACACACACACACACACACACACAAACACTTGGTGTTCAGTATATATTAGGCACTCAATACATGCCAATCCCTTTACTCCTCTCCTCTCCTCTGTCTCCACCCTCCCAGTCCATCCCCAGTTGCAGCAGAACCTGCCTGCTGCTCCCTGAATTCATCATGCCCATGGATGGCCACCTATTACAAACACTTGTGACTGTAAGGGTTTTTGTTTGGGTGCTTGGCTTATTTGTTTCTTTTGGAAGTGTTCTCTGTGGGCTCAGGGCACGTCAGAGGTATCAGGATGTTGTTGTTCAGTGGATACGTTGTGTCCCACTCTTTGGGACCCCATGGGCTATAGCACACCAGGCTCCTCTGTCCTTCATTATCTCCCGGAGTTTGCTCAAATTCATGTCCATTGACTCAGTAATGCTATTTAACCATCTCGTCCTCAGCTGCCCCCTTCTCCTGTCGCCCTCAATCTTTCCCAGCATCAGGGTTTTTTCCAATGAGTCAACTCTTTGCATCAGGTGGCCAAAGTAGTGGAGGTTCAGCTTCAGCATCAGTCTTTCAAATGAATATTCAAGATTGATTTCCTTTAGAATTAACTGGTTTGATCTCCTTGTGTCAGAGGTTAACACTAAAAACAACCCTTAGTCAGTACAGATAGGAGTTGGAGGATAAATACGTGAGCTTCCCTTTCTCCCCAAAACAGCAAGTCCTCTGGGGCTTTGAGGCTGGTCTTCATACCCACAAGTATTCATGGGAAGACTCCATGGTACTGTCAGTAGAAAAGTCATGCTCACATGACAGTCCTGAGTGGAATCTATAGCTGCATCTTTTTTTGTTTTGGGTTTTTTTTTTTTTTATTGCTTTCTTAAGCTTTTTTTCTTTTGGCCATGCTGCCTAGCTTGTGAGATTTTAGTTCCTCAACCAGGGATTGAACCCAGGCCACCAGAATGGAAACACAGAGCCCTAAGATGGCCAGGAAGTTCCAATGGCTGCATCTGTTCTACCAACCACATTCAAGAGCCCATCAAGACCAGTCTACTTTCTAGGTAGCATGTTCCTATGAGAAGGCACATTCCAACTGGAAAGAATGTTGACACCATAATGTTCTCTATGTGGTTTCAGGAAGAAGTCAGCAGAGATATTCTGAAGATGTAGATTCTTTTCTGAAAAAGTGAGGTTTGAACCACACTGTGAGAAGTGCCAACTGCAGAGAGTGTGAAAGGCTAATCCTCCAGTTCCATGGGATGAATGTGGGGACAAGGAGTAAATGTTACTGAAGATGATCAACTTTGACATTGTCACATGGTGGAAAGGGCATTTGATGTTATAAAAAGGCTTGGAAGATATAAAACCATTACCAAATACAGTGCCCACTGACTCAAAAAATATCTGAAGTTGAAGTTTGACCTAAAATGGAATGTCTATGTTTAGGCAAGACCAGGAGTAAAAGGAATGCTTCCATTGAGTCTGTTTTATTCTCTAATGCAAAATCTAGGCTTGCTTTCTTTGAAAGCTCAGTACACTGTCCCTACAAGTCCAAACATAGTCTTGGCCTTGATGAAGAGGGGTGGGGAGAGCCCTCTACACAATAAAATCTGGAGACTGGGAAAGCCAAGAGAATATGGTGGCACAAACAAAGCACTTTCATCTTCAAAGCTCTTTATAAGTGCTAATTAATTAATCCTTCCCACAGCCATATAAGGCAGTGAGAGCACATCAAAGAGACTCTGGACAGAACTTGGCAGGATGAGTTCTGGGAGACATATAACCCACTTATTGAAAATAAGAAAGATGACTTTTTCCCAGTAAAGTTCTTCCCCATTAAGTCCCCCTCCCTTCAAAAAATTCACATTGAACATTCCAGTTGAGAGAGATAACAGGAATAACAAAGAAACATTTATTGACTTCATGCTACTTTCTAAAAATATATTGATAATTAGAAAAGAAGATAAATGAGCTTGAATCCAAATTATCCTCGCTATTCCTCAGTTCATGAACACCATATCTCTTAATAGGGAAAGTGAATCTAATACAACAGAAAAGCACCAGAAGATCAAGGAGGAAACAAGATTCAGCAGAAAACCAAAATCCACATTGTTGGGGACAAGCTTACTTATGACAGCAAGGCCGGTTGGCTCGTTGCTCTGATGACTTTGTCTATTTGTGCATGACTATGTGACAGTAGGTCTGGCACTCAACAGAATATTCAAATATTTTTTTCAGAACATTAAAAAAATCCTAAAATTCCAATACCAGTTGCTAAGTATGAAAAAAATGCACACAACATATTTATCAATGCCCTTTAAGAAACTGGTGTTTACCACATGATATAAGTATATATGTGAATTAAATATACAATTATCAAAAATACAAATGTGAAAATGGTCAGTAAAAAAAGGTAGTAAACATGACCACTGGCCAATGAGCTATACATGTGTATACTATATGCACGCATATATGCTCAGTAGCTCAGCTGGGTCCAGCTCTTTGCAACCCTCTGGACCATAGCCAGCCAGGCTCCTTTGTCCGTGGGACTCTCCTGGCAAAAATACTGGAGTAGATTTTCATTTCCTTCTCCAGGGGGTCTTCCTGACCCAGGGATCGAATCAACATCTCCTGCGCTGGCAGGCAGATTCTTAACCAATGAACCACATGGGAAGCCCATTTACAGTGGGCTTCAGTAAGAGAAGATGATACATGTGATCACTGGTTGATGATCTACACCTATAGTTAATACTGATGTTTTGGTAGCTGGGTATTGATTGTTCTTCCCAACCAGGAGTCACAGTCATTTTTCTCTTTGGCTTGAGTAAAATGATAAATGGCTGAAAATAGCTTCCTCCACATTACCTGTGGCTAGGTAAACATTCCATATCAAGAAATTTTAAAAGTGATGAGGATTATTTTTTGCCCTAACAGAGGGCTCCATTAAGTTCTTCACTTCTGTGGGCTTAGAACATATGATAAGTGGGAGGGCAGTAGGCAGTTTGGGTTTGGCACTATGTTTCCAAGTGCTTGTTGTCATATTTTTGTGTTGAATGAAAAAAATTAGTGGTATTTGACCCCAAATCCTCTTTTGTTGGTTAGCACACATGGATGACAAATAAAATATAATTAGTGTTTTCTTACATAGTTTCATCAAAAAGAGATGTTTCTAAGAGACATTGATAATAACCATACAATCACAACCTATTCTATTTTGAACCAGAATGAATTTTTGCCAAATAAAAGCCAAAATGGAAAGTCAAAGATACAGCCAAAACCACAGATAAGCTTCTGAGTTAAAATAGGGCCAGTCGATGGGAAAGGGCACATGAGAACCCTTTAGGGTGCTGGAAAAAATTATACATCTTGGTCTGGGTAGTGGTTCCACAGCTTTATTTTTGTAAACATTCATCAAGATTTAAGTTCACTAATTACATTTCATACATTTCAACTAAAGAGCTAAAAATGAGCAATTTTAACACAAAACTCCAAAAAAGGTAAAAATTCATAAAAAGCATTGAACATTAAAAATAACAATTTTTTTTTCTAGAATCCAGTAAATGTTTCTGGTGAGGACAAGAAAGAACTGGAAACATGATCCATTACCCATATACACTTACCCCTTTCAATGCAATAGTATAGTCAGCTAGGAAGTACATGGGAAGAAATTTTACCACCACCACCCCCCTACTCACACACCATCTATCCTTAACTTGAAATTGGCTTTCTACCCCCCCCAAATCCTGAGGGGCCAGGCACATCTACTGTCCCTGGTGGCTCAGTGGTAAAGAATCCACCCACAATGCAGGAGACTGGGCTCAATCCCTGGATTGGAAAGATTCCCTGGGAGGACATGGCAACCCATTCCAGTGTTCTTGCCTGGAGAATCCCATGGACAGAGGAGCCTGGCTACAGACCATAGGGTTGTAAAGAGTCGGACATGACTGAAGTGATTTAGCACACACGTGTATAAGTACATCTACATGATCTTGCTAGAATTACATTCTGAGACTGAAAGTCAAGACCAGCTCCAGCCCCCGCCCTATTTCCAACCTTCAAGAAGGGCTAAATGCTTAGGTGTCAATCATTTGATCGTTAACATCAATGATTCAGAGCTTGATTTCACCCATCTAATCATTCAGATGCTGTATTTCATCAAAACAGCATTTGAAGTAGGAGGTGGGGATAGCAACTTCCTAAAGAACATGTTTTGGTGGAAGGAGAAAAGAAAAGGAGAGAAAGAGGAAATGAAGTAAACAAATTGGGACTTTTGAAGTTTCCGTTTATCTTTGTGTCCCTGTGTGTTTCCTACAACTATGGGGACAATGGCCTCTGATGGAAACAGTTCCAAGTTAGATCCTGCCAAGGGTGATGGATTCTGGTGTAACTTCTTATTAGCTACTTATTCAGTTCAGTCGCTCAGTCATGTCTGACTCTTTGCGACCCCATGAATTGCAGCACATCAGGCCTCCCTGTCCATCACAAACTCCAGGAGTTCACTCAAACTCCTGTCCATCAAGTCGGTGATGCCATCCAGCCATCTCATCCTCTGTCGTCCCCTTCTCCTCCTGCCCCCAATCCCTCACAGCATCACAGTCTTTTCAAACGAGTCAACACTTCTCATGAGATGGCCAAAGTATTGGAGCTTCAGCTTTAGCATCATACCTTCCAAAGAAATCCCAGGGCTGATCTCCTTCAGAATGGACTGATTGGATCTCTTTGTAGTCCAAGGGATTCTCAAGAGTCTTCTCCAACACCACAGTTCAAAAGCATCAATTCTTTCTTTGGCGCTCAGCTTTCTTCACAGTCCAACTTTCATATCCATACATGACCCCTGGAAAAACCATAGCCTTGACTAGACTTAGCTATAAAATTTCAGGCTGGGCGAGTTTCCTGGCAGTTCAATGGTTAAGACTTCTCTTTCCAATGCAGGGGATGCAGGTTTGATCCCTGGTCAGGGACCTAAGATCCCACAGGCCTCTTGGCCAAATAATAATAATAATAATAACTTAAAACAGAAACAATATTGTAATGAATTCAATATAGACTTTAAAAAATGATCCACATCAAAAAAAATCTTTAAAAAACAAATTCAAGTTGGTTATTTGGACACAAGCTTTACTTGTGTTACTTCCTTGGGGGAATGAGGAGCTGTGCGGTGTGGTGTGTGAAAGCACTTTACAACTGTAAAGTGACCCAGAAATGGAAGTTCTCAGGGCTGCAGCTAGGGAGAGCCTATGAAGTCACACCAGACCACGTCACAGCTCTGTTCAAAACCTTCCAGCATCTTCCCTTCTCATTCAGAGGAAAGACCAATGTCTTGCCTCCAATTCAAAGCTCCTCCCGTTTTAAAGAAAAAGGGTGAAAAAATGAGGAAGCAGGTTAAGAGGAGGAGAGGAGGCTGTGGGCGATAAGTTCCTTCATTCAACAAATATATATATAGTGCCGAGGATATGTTGGGCAAATCTCAGCCCTCACAGTCACCCCCACCCTCCTCTCTGCTCCANTTTTTTCAGAACATTAAAAAAATCCTAAAATTCCAATACCAGTTGCTAAGTATGAAAAAAATGCACACAACATATTTATCAATGCCCTTTAAGAAACTGGTGTTTACCACATGATATAAGTATATATGTGAATTAAATATACAATTATCAAAAATACAAATGTGAAAATGGTCAGTAAAAAAAGGTAGTAAACATGACCACTGGCCAATGAGCTATACATGTGTATACTATATGCACGCATATATGCTCAGTAGCTCAGCTGGGTCCAGCTCTTTGCAACCCTCTGGACCATAGCCAGCCAGGCTCCTTTGTCCGTGGGACTCTCCTGGCAAGAATACTGGAGTAGATTTTCATTTCCTTCTCCAGGGGGTCTTCCTGACCCAGGGATCGAATCAACATCTCCTGCGCTGGCAGGCAGATTCTTAACCAATGAACCACATGGGAAGCCCATTTACAGTGGGCTTCAGTAAGAGAAGATGATACATGTGATCACTGGTTGATGATCTACACCTATAGTTAATACTGATGTTTTGGTAGCTGGGTATTGATTGTTCTTCCCAACCAGGAGTCACAGTCATTTTTCTCTTTGGCTTGAGTAAAATGATAAATGGCTGAAAATAGCTTCCTCCACATTACCTGTGGCTAGGTAAACATTCCATATCAAGAAATTTTAAAAGTGATGAGGATTATTTTTTGCCCTAACAGAGGGCTCCATTAAGTTCTTCACTTCTGTGGGCTTAGAACATATGATAAGTGGGAGGGCAGTAGGCAGTTTGGGTTTGGCACTATGTTTCCAAGTGCTTGTTGTCATATTTTTGTGTTGAATGAAAAAAATTAGTGGTATTTGACCCCAAATCCTCTTTTGTTGGTTAGCACACATGGATGACAAATAAAATATAATTAGTGTTTTCTTACATAGTTTCATCAAAAAGAGATGTTTCTAAGAGACATTGATAATAACCATACAATCACAACCTATTCTATTTTGAACCAGAATGAATTTTTGCCAAATAAAAGCCAAAATGGAAAGTCAAAGATACAGCCAAAACCACAGATAAGCTTCTGAGTTAAAATAGGGCCAGTCGATGGGAAAGGGCACATGAGAACCCTTTAGGGTGCTGGAAAAAATTATACATCTTGGTCTGGGTAGTGGTTCCACAGCTTTATTTTTGTAAACATTCATCAAGATTTAAGTTCACTAATTACATTTCATACATTTCAACTAAAGAGCTAAAAATGAGCAATTTTAACACAAAACTCCAAAAAAGGTAAAAATTCATAAAAAGCATTGAACATTAAAAATAACAATTTTTTTTTCTAGAATCCAGTAAATGTTTCTGGTGAGGACAAGAAAGAACTGGAAACATGATCCATTACCCATATACACTTACCCCTTTCAATGCAATAGTATAGTCAGCTAGGAAGTACATGGGAAGAAATTTTACCACCACCACCCCCCTACTCACACACCATCTATCCTTAACTTGAAATTGGCTTTCTACCCCCCCCAAATCCTGAGGGGCCAGGCACATCTACTGTCCCTGGTGGCTCAGTGGTAAAGAATCCACCCACAATGCAGGAGACTGGGCTCAATCCCTGGATTGGAAAGATTCCCTGGGAGGACATGGCAACCCATTCCAGTGTTCTTGCCTGGAGAATCCCATGGACAGAGGAGCCTGGCTACAGACCATAGGGTTGTAAAGAGTCGGACATGACTGAAGTGATTTAGCACACACGTGTGTAAGTACATCTACATGATCTTGCTAGAATTACTTTCTGAGACTGAAAGTCAAGACCAGCTCCAGCCCCCGCCCTATTTCCAACCTTCAAGAAGGGCTAAATGCTTAGGTGTCAATCATTTGATCGTTAACATCAATGATTCAGAGCTTGATTTCACCCATCTAATCATTCAGATGCTGTATTTCATCAAAACAGCATTTGAAGTAGGAGGTGGGGATAGCAACTTCCTAAAGAACATGTTTTGGTGGAAGGAGAAAAGAAAAGGAGAGAAAGAGGAAATGAAGTAAACAAATTGGGACTTTTGAAGTTTCCGTTTATCTTTGTGTCCCTGTGTGTTTCCTACAACTATGGGGACAATGGCCTCTGATGGAAACAGTTCCAAGTTAGATCCTGCCAAGGGTGATGGATTCTGGTGTAACTTCTTATTAGCTACTTATTCAGTTCAGTCGCTCAGTCATGTCTGACTCTTTGCGACCCCATGAATTGCAGCACATCAGGCCTCCCTGTCCATCACAAACTCCAGGAGTTCACTCAAACTCCTGTCCATCAAGTCGGTGATGCCATCCAGCCATCTCATCCTCTGTCGTCCCCTTCTCCTCCTGCCCCCAATCCCTCACAGCATCACAGTCTTTTCAAACGAGTCAACACTTCTCATGAGATGGCCAAAGTATTGGAGCTTCAGCTTTAGCATCATACCTTCCAAAGAAATCCCAGGGCTGATCTCCTTCAGAATGGACTGGTTGGATCTCTTTGTAGTCCAAGGGATTCTCAAGAGTCTTCTCCAACACCACAGTTCAAAAGCATCAATTCTTTCTTTGGCGCTCAGCTTTCTTCACAGTCCAACTTTCACATCCATACATGACCCCTGGAAAAACCATAGCCTTGACTAGACTTAGCTATAAAATTTCAGGCTGGGCGAGTTTCCTGGCAGTTCAATGGTTAAGACTTCTCTTTCCAATGCAGGGGATGCAGGTTTGATCCCTGGTCAGGGACCTAAGATCCCACAGGCCTCTTGGCCAAATAATAATAATAATAATAACTTAAAACAGAAACAATATTGTAATGAATTCAATATAGACTTTAAAAAATGATCCACATCAAAAAAAATCTTTAAAAAACAAATTCAAGTTGGTTATTTGGACACAAGCTTTACTTGTGTTACTTCCTTGGGGGAATGAGGAGCTGTGCGGTGTGGTGTGTGAAAGCACTTTACAACTGTAAAGTGACCCAGAAATGGAAGTTCTCAGGGCTGCAGCTAGGGAGAGCCTATGAAGTCACACCAGACCACGTCACAGCTCTGTTCAAAACCTTCCAGCATCTTCCCTTCTCATTCAGAGGAAAGACCAATGTCTTGCCTCCAATTCAAAGCTCCTCCCGTTTTAAAGAAAAAGGGTGAAAAAATGAGGAAGCAGGTTAAGAGGAGGAGAGGAGGCTGTGGGCGATAAGTTCCTTCATTCAACAAATATATATATAGTGCCGAGGATATGTTGGGCAAATCTCAGCCCTCACAGTCACCCCCACCCTCCTCTCTGCTCCAGCCACAGCAGTCTGGAGCTCTCCCAGCCCTGCTCTCACCTTGGGGCCTTCGCTTGTCCTGTCTAGAACGTTCTTTCCCCGGGAGCCAGGCTTGCTCCTTTGTCCCTTCAGCAGACTTGCTCAGTCACTGCAGTCATGTCTGACTCTCTGCAACCCCATGGACTGTAGACTATCAGACTCCTCTGTCCATAGAATTCTCCAGGCAAGAATAATGGAGTGGGTTGCCATGCCCTCCTAAACAGGATCTTCCCAATCCAGGGATTAAACACACATCACCTGCATTGCAAGCAGAATTCTTTACCCATTGAGCTACCTGCAAAGCTCCTTATTCCCTTCAGACTGCTACTCAAAATTTTGGTTCTCAGTGAAAACATTCTTGATCACCTACCTAAAAGAGCTCTCTTCTTCCAGACCTCCCATTCCTTTCTGTGCTTTATTTTTTTTTGTTCAATATTTAGCATTATTTATCTTGTTCACTATCTTCCCACAAGGTTTCTCAAGGAACACATCCAGAGAACAATGCCCAACATATGGTCGGCACTATATATGTATTTGTTGAATGAAGGAACTTATCGCCCACAACCTCCTCTCCTCCTCTTAACCTGCTTCCTCATTTTTTTATTTTTTTCTTTAAAAAGTCTACATTTTTAAAATTACATTTATTTATTTTTAATTTAAGGATAATTGCTTTGCAGGATTGNATTTAGTGGGGTGACCAGATGTTGCATTAAAGAAACAATACCCTAAGAAGATGGAAGAGGCTCTATTAATACTCAATTGAACAATAGGCTTAATCTGAGATTATCAAAGACAAGCCTATTAGAATGGATAAAACTTTAAATAATGAGAATAATAAATACCAAGTATTGAGAAGGTTGTGGAGAAAGTGGGTCTCTCACACATTGCTAGTGGGAGTGTAAAATGCTGCAGCTCCTCAGGAAAATAATTTGGCAGTTTCTTTTAAAACTAAAAATAGATTTATCACACAGCCTAGCAATTGTACTCTTGGGTTTTTGTCCTAAAGAAAGAAAAACTTATCTCAGTGAAGACAATTATTAAATAGAGGGCCACTAGTACAATGGAATAGTAATTGGTTATTAAACAGGACAATTATAATGACTGTGTAGAAATAGATCTTAAATGATTCTGGAATAAAGCTTAGTTTTAAAATGCAGAAATCGAAACGCCATGCTAGAATAAAGACTAACAGGGAAAAAGCAGAAAGAAAACAACTAGTGTGTCAAGATGGCAGGAGAGATTAGGGTGTTCATTTCTGTTCTTTCAGAGGCGTTTTTACTGTTATTTTTATATCTTATATTTTTAAAACATGAAACCAAAACTGGAAAATCATTAACAGAATACATTCATTCAAAGAGAGAATGGGAAGGAGGGAAGCAGGGAGGAGCTTGCCTGCAGGGCCTCCTGCAGCTCTGGTCCCTCCCTTTGAGAGCATTCACCAGAATGATCTTGATCAGATTAACTGGGGTTTGGTGCCAACTGCCTGGGGATTAGGACACAGAAGAGAAGGGCACCAAGGAAGGCAGAAGAAAGCCAGAAACAACACAACAACTGCCTGAGCTACATGATGACGTGAGTAGATAGAGAAAGGGACCTTTAAGGAAAGGGGGTGAAATGATGCATTGAAAGAAAAGGGTGGAGTTCCAGCTAGGGAGGCCAGAGTTCATCAGCTTACCAGCCAGAGCCCCATAGAGGCAGCATCTGAAAACACTGAGCACAGGTATGAGACCCAAAGCATGAAGCTCCGGAAAAAGGACGAGGAGAAGGGAGGGAGAGAATCATATGGGACAGGATGAGTGTGATGATTTCTTTTTGCAGCATTACAGGGTAATCATAGCAAATCTTACATCTGAGTTTCTCACAACATAAATAATTAGCAGAGATAATAATATCCTTTGTTAACACAATTCATTATTCTTTTAGTTATTTTTATTTCCGTGCACAGCCTATAAGCCTGAAGAGGACTTTTTAAAAACTGATTAATTACTCCTTCCAAATGAGGGAAAGAATGAAAGCACAAATTCAGAAACAAAGAGCATCATTTAGATGAGATGATCTGTCCAAACACACCACAGGCCACTGTTTCAACCATGCCTCCATTAAAGCCCCAGGTTCACTTGCTAAGCGTGGAACGACTTTGCATTTAGATGATATAATGAAGAGCTGGATCGAATTTCAGTTTCTTCATGTGAAAGTTGTAAGGAGGAAAGGAGACTGAAATACACACACACACACACACACACACACACACACACAAACACTTGGTGTTCAGTATATATTAGGCACTCAATACATGCCAATCCCTTTACTCCTCTCCTCTCCTCTGTCTCCACCCTCCCAGTCCATCCCCAGTTGCAGCAGAACCTGCCTGCTGCTCCCTGAATTCATCATGCCCATGGATGGCCACCTATTACAAACACTTGTGACTGTAAGGGTTTTTGTTTGGGTGCTTGGCTTATTTGTTTCTTTTGGAAGTGTTCTCTGTGGGCTCAGGGCACGTCAGAGGTATCAGGATGTTGTTGTTCAGTGGATACGTTGTGTCCCACTCTTTGGGACCCCATGGGCTATAGCACACCAGGCTCCTCTGTCCTTCATTATCTCCCGGAGTTTGCTCAAATTCATGTCCATTGACTCAGTAATGCTATTTAACCATCTCGTCCTCAGCTGCCCCCTTCTCCTGTCGCCCTCAATCTTTCCCAGCATCAGGGTTTTTTCCAATGAGTCAACTCTTTGCATCAGGTGGCCAAAGTAGTGGAGGTTCAGCTTCAGCATCAGTCTTTCAAATGAATATTCAAGATTGATTTCCTTTAGAATTAACTGGTTTGATCTCCTTGTGTCAGAGGTTAACACTAAAAACAACCCTTAGTCAGTACAGATAGGAGTTGGAGGATAAATACGTGAGCTTCCCTTTCTCCCCAAAACAGCAAGTCCTCTGGGGCTTTGAGGCTGGTCTTCATACCCACAAGTATTCATGGGAAGACTCCATGGTACTGTCAGTAGAAAAGTCATGCTCACATGACAGTCCTGAGTGGAATCTATAGCTGCATCTTTTTTTGTTTTGGGTTTTTTTTTTTTTTATTGCTTTCTTAAGCTTTTTTTCTTTTGGCCATGCTGCCTAGCTTGTGAGATTTTAGTTCCTCAACCAGGGATTGAACCCAGGCCACCAGAATGGAAACACAGAGCCCTAAGATGGCCAGGAAGTTCCAATGGCTGCATCTGTTCTACCAACCACATTCAAGAGCCCATCAAGACCAGTCTACTTTCTAGGTAGCATGTTCCTATGAGAAGGCACATTCCAACTGGAAAGAATGTTGACACCATAATGTTCTCTATGTGGTTTCAGGAAGAAGTCAGCAGAGATATTCTGAAGATGTAGATTCTTTTCTGAAAAAGTGAGGTTTGAACCACACTGTGAGAAGTGCCAACTGCAGAGAGTGTGAAAGGCTAATCCTCCAGTTCCATGGGATGAATGTGGGGACAAGGAGTAAATGTTACTGAAGATGATCAACTTTGACATTGTCACATGGTGGAAAGGGCATTTGATGTTATAAAAAGGCTTGGAAGATATAAAACCATTACCAAATACAGTGCCCACTGACTCAAAAAATATCTGAAGTTGAAGTTTGACCTAAAATGGAATGTCTATGTTTAGGCAAGACCAGGAGTAAAAGGAATGCTTCCATTGAGTCTGTTTTATTCTCTAATGCAAAATCTAGGCTTGCTTTCTTTGAAAGCTCAGTACACTGTCCCTACAAGTCCAAACATAGTCTTGGCCTTGATGAAGAGGGGTGGGGAGAGCCCTCTACACAATAAAATCTGGAGACTGGGAAAGCCAAGAGAATATGGTGGCACAAACAAAGCACTTTCATCTTCAAAGCTCTTTATAAGTGCTAATTAATTAATCCTTCCCACAGCCATATAAGGCAGTGAGAGCACATCAAAGAGACTCTGGACAGAACTTGGCAGGATGAGTTCTGGGAGACATATAACCCACTTATTGAAAATAAGAAAGATGACTTTTTCCCAGTAAAGTTCTTCCCCATTAAGTCCCCCTCCCTTCAAAAAATTCACATTGAACATTCCAGTTGAGAGAGATAACAGGAATAACAAAGAAACATTTATTGACTTCATGCTACTTTCTAAAAATATATTGATAATTAGAAAAGAAGATAAATGAGCTTGAATCCAAATTATCCTCGCTATTCCTCAGTTCATGAACACCATATCTCTTAATAGGGAAAGTGAATCTAATACAACAGAAAAGCACCAGAAGATCAAGGAGGAAACAAGATTCAGCAGAAAACCAAAATCCACATTGTTGGGGACAAGCTTACTTATGACAGCAAGGCCGGTTGGCTCGTTGCTCTGATGACTTTGTCTATTTGTGCATGACTATGTGACAGTAGGTCTGGCACTCAACAGAATATTCAAATATTTTTTTCAGAACATTAAAAAAATCCTAAAATTCCAATACCAGTTGCTAAGTATGAAAAAAATGCACACAACATATTTATCAATGCCCTTTAAGAAACTGGTGTTTACCACATGATATAAGTATATATGTGAATTAAATATACAATTATCAAAAATACAAATGTGAAAATGGTCAGTAAAAAAAGGTAGTAAACATGACCACTGGCCAATGAGCTATACATGTGTATACTATATGCACGCATATATGCTCAGTAGCTCAGCTGGGTCCAGCTCTTTGCAACCCTCTGGACCATAGCCAGCCAGGCTCCTTTGTCCGTGGGACTCTCCTGGCAAGAATACTGGAGTAGATTTTCATTTCCTTCTCCAGGGGGTCTTCCTGACCCAGGGATCGAATCAACATCTCCTGCGCTGGCAGGCAGATTCTTAACCAATGAACCACATGGGAAGCCCATTTACAGTGGGCTTCAGTAAGAGAAGATGATACATGTGATCACTGGTTGATGATCTACACCTATAGTTAATACTGATGTTTTGGTAGCTGGGTATTGATTGTTCTTCCCAACCAGGAGTCACAGTCATTTTTCTCTTTGGCTTGAGTAAAATGATAAATGGCTGAAAATAGCTTCCTCCACATTACCTGTGGCTAGGTAAACATTCCATATCAAGAAATTTTAAAAGTGATGAGGATTATTTTTTGCCCTAACAGAGGGCTCCATTAAGTTCTTCACTTCTGTGGGCTTAGAACATATGATAAGTGGGAGGGCAGTAGGCAGTTTGGGTTTGGCACTATGTTTCCAAGTGCTTGTTGTCATATTTTTGTGTTGAATGAAAAAAATTAGTGGTATTTGACCCCAAATCCTCTTTTGTTGGTTAGCACACATGGATGACAAATAAAATATAATTAGTGTTTTCTTACATAGTTTCATCAAAAAGAGATGTTTCTAAGAGACATTGATAATAACCATACAATCACAACCTATTCTATTTTGAACCAGAATGAATTTTTGCCAAATAAAAGCCAAAATGGAAAGTCAAAGATACAGCCAAAACCACAGATAAGCTTCTGAGTTAAAATAGGGCCAGTCGATGGGAAAGGGCACATGAGAACCCTTTAGGGTGCTGGAAAAAATTATACATCTTGGTCTGGGTAGTGGTTCCACAGCTTTATTTTTGTAAACATTCATCAAGATTTAAGTTCACTAATTACATTTCATACATTTCAACTAAAGAGCTAAAAATGAGCAATTTTAACACAAAACTCCAAAAAAGGTAAAAATTCATAAAAAGCATTGAACATTAAAAATAACAATTTTTTTTTCTAGAATCCAGTAAATGTTTCTGGTGAGGACAAGAAAGAACTGGAAACATGATCCATTACCCATATACACTTACCCCTTTCAATGCAATAGTATAGTCAGCTAGGAAGTACATGGGAAGAAATTTTACCACCACCACCCCCCTACTCACACACCATCTATCCTTAACTTGAAATTGGCTTTCTACCCCCCCCAAATCCTGAGGGGCCAGGCACATCTACTGTCCCTGGTGGCTCAGTGGTAAAGAATCCACCCACAATGCAGGAGACTGGGCTCAATCCCTGGATTGGAAAGATTCCCTGGGAGGACATGGCAACCCATTCCAGTGTTCTTGCCTGGAGAATCCCATGGACAGAGGAGCCTGGCTACAGACCATAGGGTTGTAAAGAGTCGGACATGACTGAAGTGATTTAGCACACACGTGTATAAGTACATCTACATGATCTTGCTAGAATTACTTTCTGAGACTGAAAGTCAAGACCAGCTCCAGCCCCCGCCCTATTTCCAACCTTCAAGAAGGGCTAAATGCTTAGGTGTCAATCATTTGATCGTTAACATCAATGATTCAGAGCTTGATTTCACCCATCTAATCATTCAGATGCTGTATTTCATCAAAACAGCATTTGAAGTAGGAGGTGGGGATAGCAACTTCCTAAAGAACATGTTTTGGTGGAAGGAGAAAAGAAAAGGAGAGAAAGAGGAAATGAAGTAAACAAATTGGGACTTTTGAAGTTTCCGTTTATCTTTGTGTCCCTGTGTGTTTCCTACAACTATGGGGACAATGGCCTCTGATGGAAACAGTTCCAAGTTAGATCCTGCCAAGGGTGATGGATTCTGGTGTAACTTCTTATTAGCTACTTATTCAGTTCAGTCGCTCAGTCATGTCTGACTCTTTGCGACCCCATGAATTGCAGCACATCAGGCCTCCCTGTCCATCACAAACTCCAGGAGTTCACTCAAACTCCTGTCCATCAAGTCGGTGATGCCATCCAGCCATCTCATCCTCTGTCGTCCCCTTCTCCTCCTGCCCCCAATCCCTCACAGCATCACAGTCTTTTCAAACGAGTCAACACTTCTCATGAGATGGCCAAAGTATTGGAGCTTCAGCTTTAGCATCATACCTTCCAAAGAAATCCCAGGGCTGATCTCCTTCAGAATGGACTGGTTGGATCTCTTTGTAGTCCAAGGGATTCTCAAGAGTCTTCTCCAACACCACAGTTCAAAAGCATCAATTCTTTCTTTGGCGCTCAGCTTTCTTCACAGTCCAACTTTCACATCCATACATGACCCCTGGAAAAACCATAGCCTTGACTAGACTTAGCTATAAAATTTCAGGCTGGGCGAGTTTCCTGGCAGTTCAATGGTTAAGACTTCTCTTTCCAATGCAGGGGATGCAGGTTTGATCCCTGGTCAGGGACCTAAGATCCCACAGGCCTCTTGGCCAAATAATAATAATAATAATAACTTAAAACAGAAACAATATTGTAATGAATTCAATATAGACTTTAAAAAATGATCCACATCAAAAAAAATCTTTAAAAAACAAATTCAAGTTGGTTATTTGGACACAAGCTTTACTTGTGTTACTTCCTTGGGGGAATGAGGAGCTGTGCGGTGTGGTGTGTGAAAGCACTTTACAACTGTAAAGTGACCCAGAAATGGAAGTTCTCAGGGCTGCAGCTAGGGAGAGCCTATGAAGTCACACCAGACCACGTCACAGCTCTGTTCAAAACCTTCCAGCATCTTCCCTTCTCATTCAGAGGAAAGACCAATGTCTTGCCTCCAATTCAAAGCTCCTCCCGTTTTAAAGAAAAAGGGTGAAAAAATGAGGAAGCAGGTTAAGAGGAGGAGAGGAGGCTGTGGGCGATAAGTTCCTTCATTCAACAAATATATATATAGTGCCGAGGATATGTTGGGCAAATCTCAGCCCTCACAGTCACCCCCACCCTCCTCTCTGCTCCAGCCACAGCAGTCTGGAGCTCTCCCAGCCCTGCTCTCACCTTGGGGCCTTCGCTTGTCCTGTCTAGAACGTTCTTTCCCCGGGAGCCAGGCTTGCTCCTTTGTCCCTTCAGCAGACTTGCTCAGTCACTGCAGTCATGTCTGACTCTCTGCAACCCCATGGACTGTAGACTATCAGACTCCTCTGTCCATAGAATTCTCCAGGCAAGAATAATGGAGTGGGTTGCCATGCCCTCCTAAACAGGATCTTCCCAATCCAGGGATTAAACACACATCACCTGCATTGCAAGCAGAATTCTTTACCCATTGAGCTACCTGCAAAGCTCCTTATTCCCTTCAGACTGCTACTCAAAATTTTGGTTCTCAGTGAAAACATTCTTGATCACCTACCTAAAAGAGCTCTCTTCTTCCAGACCTCCCATTCCTTTCTGTGCTTTATTTTTTTTTGTTCAATATTTAGCATTATTTATCTTGTTCACTATCTTCCCACAAGGTTTCTCAAGGAACACATCCAGAGAACAATGCCCAACATATGGTCGGCACTATATATGTATTTGTTGAATGAAGGAACTTATCGCCCACAACCTCCTCTCCTCCTCTTAACCTGCTTCCTCATTTTTTTATTTTTTTCTTTAAAAAGTCTACATTTTTAAAATTACATTTATTTATTTTTAATTTAAGGATAATTGCTTTGCAGGATTGTGTTGATTTCTGCCAAACATCAACGTGAATCAGCTATAGGTATATCTATGTCCCCTCCCTCTTGAAGATCCCTCCCACCTCCCTCCCCATCCCACTCCTCTAGGTTGTTACAGAGCTCTGGTTTGAGTCCCATGAGTCATACAGCAAAGTCCCATCGACTGTCTATTTTACATGTGGTAATATATGTTTCCATATTACTCTCTCTATACATCCCACCCTCTCCTTCCTCTCCCCCACCCCATGTCCACTGTTCTCTACGTCTGTGTCTCCACTAAAAAGCTTGTATCTTACTCATGCTTTCACCTTTAGCAAGATCCTCTCCACTTAACACCCTACTCCTTTCCCCCTTCCTTGGTACATCAATCCATTCTTCTGTCCTCCTGGCAGTGTTTAGTTTAAAATTCTCCAATTTTAGGCTTATCACGTTGTATTACACAGTCTCTGTGATCATTTGACCCCACCCCATTTGTCATATTCTGGGTAGACTGTTCAAAAAGATCATTGTAACTAATTCAGTCCATAATATGTAACAATCTCTCAATAGAAGATTCTTAAATATATACATATGTTTCCCATATATTTTACTGTTATTTCCCTTGGAAGTAAAGAATGCAGTTTTCAGCCAGTGTCCTGTTCTGGTGTGTGTGTGTGTGTGTGTGTTTTAATTGGAATATACTGCTTTACAATATCGTTTGCTTTCTACTGTACAACAAAGTGAATCAGCTGTATGTCTACATATATCCCCTCCCTATTGAGCCTCCCTCCCACCCCTCCCCATTCCAGCCCTGCGGGTCATCCCAGAGCTCCCTGTACTAAATGGCAGCTTCCCACTAGCTCTCTGTTTTACACATGGCAGTGTATATATGGCAGTGCCACCCTCCCAGTTTATCTTCCCTTCCCCTCCCCAGTGTGCCTACATGTCCACTCTCTATGTCTGCATATTTATTCCTGTCCTGCAAACAGGCCCATCTGTACCATCTTTCCAGACTCCACACATATGTGCTAATATACAATATTTGCTTTTTTCTTTCTTACTTCACTCTGTAGTGATGTGGAAAGACCTAGAGAAGATGATAGCAGTTTGCATACTCNACAATATTTGCTTTTTTCTTTCTTACTTCACTCTGTAGTGATGTGGAAAGACCTAGAGAAGATGATAGCAGCTTGCATACTCCTTGCTATCCCCTCACCAAAACTAGGTCAGAACATTGGGAATTACAACTGCTTTCCATGATTATTTTTATTCTCTACAATCTCCATTTTGCTTTTATTCTCCCACATTCCTTCTTACCAACTCCATTCTGCACAGCAGGTAGAAATACATAAAATAAGACACATGGAAGGAAAACTATAGAAAAATATACTCCCAGAAAATCTGTAGGAAAACCGAGATCTTCAAATTAGACATCTCTATTTGAACTCTTCAGATAATTCAAGACTTTCAAACATCGCTCTTATTTTCAATGACATCAGTTCTTGAATTTAAGTCTCCCATCAACCCATATGCTTCCCTGGTGGCTCAGAGGTAAAGAATCTGGCTGCAGTGCAGGAGACCTGAGCTCGATCCCCTGCAGGAGGACATGGCAACCCTCTCCAATATTCTTGCCTGGGGAATCTCCAAGGACAGAAGAGCCTGACGGGCTATAGTTCATGGGGTTGCAAAGTCTCAGACACGACTGAGCGCCTAAGAAGAGCAAGCACAGCACACAACCCATATGCTTAATAACTGCTACAAATAAGAGACGCCAATGACTCTTTTTATAGCATCTTCATACAAAACCTTCAAACCATTTGTTCAGATGACTAATCTCAGCAAGGTAGGTGAAGGGCATTCACAGACATTTGGGAATCCCTATAAATCCATCATCCTGAAAGACAGCACCATACCCATGGTGACACCCAAGGGAGAGAAATGAAATATGCCATTGACTCTCCAGAGGTTAATCGATCATATTTCTGGTGCTACTTGGCTTGACATAACCAAATTTGCCCTGAAAATCAAGTCATCTATCTTTGTTCTGGTCAACTGAAAAAAAAAATTTTTTTTAATCCTATTTGACCTTTCCTGAGGTGCAGTCAAAGAAAAACAGATTCTTTTTTGAGCTGGACAACCCACTTTTATCTCTATTACAGGCTCCTGAGCAGCCTCAGCTCTGCTCTAATTCAAGAGCACTGAATGGTCCATGACAAATCTACTCACTTGCAACTGACCCCCAAAGGTGGGAAGATTGGGGAACTTTATTTGTTTTACTTTGAGGTGAGAAAGGGAAAACTTTTTAAGGAAGATTAAAGAGAGAGAAGACAAGAAAGAAAAAGTGACATGATCCCCTGATTCACCATGTGTCTGAGGCAGAAATAAATCTGAAGAAATCATTAGATTCCCACAATCAACCATTTTTTTTTCATGGAAAGGTTGCCTGAGTCTGACTCACACAGAGGCCTCCAGAAAGCAGGCTTGGCCTTCTGCTTCGATTTGTTTTTATTAACTTAATTTAGAACTTACTGGAGGGAAGCTACTTTATTTTACATAGAGGCTTTCTTCCCAGAAACACAGGTTATTTGAAGTCACATTTCAATGGCTATTTACAAAGGGATTTTTCTTTCTCTCTTTCTCATCCTTTCATGAACACACTCTTGCTCTCATTCTCTCTCACCGAACACTGAATATTCTTTGTCAGATGTTTTGAACCTCTAATTTTCACATTGTCCTGGAGTGTCCCTTGTTACAGGAGAACTTCTTCCCAAGGAAGAAAAGCCAGCCTTGCTTCTCTGAGCATAATGGGCAAATTTGATATGTTGAAAGTAGGAATACATTTTTGCAGCCACTATTCAAGAGGAAGGCAAGTCGATTTGACATCAAAGAACATGTGTATCCATTCATTTTGGTGACTAAAATGCGAACTAAGCACAGAATGAGTACCTGGAACCAAAGGGATTAGCTTATTGCGGCAGCGGGTGGTTGGCAGGGGATGGGGGGAGCCTATGGGGGCTTAAAGGGAAGGCTGTTTGAACATGATACTATAATGTGTGGGCTTCCCTGGTAGCTCAGTTGGTAAAGAATCTGCCTGCAATGCAGGTAGTCCTGGGTTTGATCCCTGGGTTGGGAAGATCCCCTGGAGAAGGGAAAGGCTATCCACTCCAGTATTCTGGCCTGGAGAATTTCATGAACTGTATCATTCATAGGGTCTCAAAGAGTCAGACATGACTAAGTGACTTTCACTTTCACTGTAATGTATATCTCACATACAGTCGCTGGGTATCTCAGGCTCATCACACATGGGATGTATACTCACAGAGAGTGGCAAAATAATAATCATGATAATGTACTTCTAATACTTATTTTTGTTTGCGTTGGGTCTTTTTTGCTGCACAGGCTTTTCTCTCGTTTTGATGAACAGGGCGGCTCTCTAGCTTTGTGCACAGGCTCCTCATTGCAGTGGCTTCCCCTGATGCAGAGCACAAGATCTAGGGTCCACAGGCTTCAGCAGTTGGGGTCCCAGGCTCTGGGGCACAGACTCGGTAACTGTGGCTCAGGGGCTTAGCTGCTTGAAGTCATCAGGGATCTTCTTGGAGCAGAGATTAAACCCACGTCTCCTGCATTGTCAGGCAGCTTCTTTATCACAGAACCACCAGGGAAACCCAGAAAAAATTTTTTTTGACTATTTGATTCTCACACTTGAATCTTCCTTTGTATGTGTGTGTAAACCTAAATCAAACTCTTGGTTGTATTGACAGAGATAAAACAAGGTAGGTATTTAGGGTTAGAATTTTCTTCCGTTTGCCAATGTATACTTTACAGGGGTCATTTTTTCCCTTAAATAATAAAAGTTCTTTCTTAGTATCACTAATAGGAACTTTCCTAAGTTTTCATTGAGAGATAACTCAAAATGCCCAGTCAGTGCCTAAAAATAATAATAAACCTTTGAGAAGACATGCAATTCACTCAAGCCTCTCTTTTTTAATGTGTAGAAACTTAGGTGAATGGTAGTATCCCTCACATCAGCTCTGCTTCACAATGTAATTGTAATTATCTGAGAAAGGGAATGACAAAAATGCTGGTCATTTTAAGTTTAAGCAAACATCCACTTTAGAAATGTCAGTCCAGTCCAATTTGCATTCTATAATATGTAGGGAACCATTTTACCTTCTAAATAATCAGTGAGCCTCTTGATGAAAGTGAAAGACGAGAGTGAAAAAGTTGGCTTAAAGCTCAACATTCAGAAAACTAAGATCATGGCATTTGGTCCAATCACTTCATGGCAAATAGATGAGGAAACGGTGGTAACAGTGGCTGACTTTATTTTTCTCGGCTCCAAAATTACTGCAGATGCGATTGCAGCCATGAAATTAAAAGACACTTACTCCTTGGAAGAAAAGTTATGACTAACCTAGATAGCATATTAAAAAGCAGAGACATTACTTTGCCAACAAAATTCCATCTAGTCAAAGCTATGGTTTATCCAGTGGTCATGAATGGATGTGGACTGTGAAGAAAGCTGAGCACCAAAGAATTGATGCTTTTGAACTGTTGTGTTGGAGAAGACTCTTGAGAGTCCCTTGGACTTCAAGGAGATCCAACCAGAACATCCTAAAGGAGGTCAGTCCTCAGTGTTCACTGGAAGGACTGAAGCTGAAGCTGAAACTCCAACCTTTTGGCCACCTGATGCGAAGAGCTGACTCATTGGAAAAGACCCTGATGCTGGGAGGGGTTGGGGGCAGGAGGAGAAGGGGACGACAAAGGATGAGATGGTTTGATGGCATCAACAACTTGATGGACATGGGTTTGGGTGGACTCCAGGAGTTGGTGATGGACAGGGAGGCCTGGTGTGCTATGTTTCATGGGGTCGTGAAGAGTCGGACACGACTGAGTGACTAAACTGAACTGAACTGAAATCAGTGTTACCAAATCTATGCTGAAATTTAAAGAATTTCTGAGACATTATCTTCTTGAACCACAATAAAATATATACCACAAAATAATATAATAATAGTAGCTTCATATAGTATATGTCATATATTATGTATACTACATAATATAATGTGAAAATCTTATATTAACTACTTATATCAGGTAAAAATCTTCTAGAGCAGAAAAAAATACTGATCAAACACTAATAAAAACAAAGTTAATATTCGTTTATATTCTTTGAGTACTTACCATGTGCCAGGAACTGTTTGCAGCACTTTATATGTTGTAGCTCATTAGACTTAATAATAACCCTGAGAAGCTGTTGTTATTTAGTCATTATAGGGGACTGGAATGCAAAAGTAGGAAGTCAAGAAACACCTGGAGTAACAGGCAAATTTGGCCTTGGAAGCGGAATGAAGCAGAGCAAAGACCAATAGAGTTTTGCCAAGAAAATGCACTGGTCATAGCAAACACCCTCTTCCAACAGCACAAGAGAAGACTCTACACATGGACATCACCAGATGGCCTACACCAAAATCAGATTGATTATATTCTTTGCAGCCAAAGATGGAGAAACTCTATACAGTCAACAAAAATAAGACTGGGAGCTGACTGTGGCTCAGATCATGAACTCATTATTGCCAAATTCAGACTTAAATTGAAGAAAGTAGGGAAAACCTCTAGACCATTCAGGTATGACCTAGATCAAATCCCTTATGATTATACAGTGGAAGTGAGAAATAGATTTAAGGACCTAGATCTGATAGATAAAGTGCCTGATGAACTATGGAATGAGGTTCCTGTACAGGAGACAGGGATCAATACCATCCCCATGGAAAAGAAATGGAAAAAAGCAAAATGACTGCCTGCGGAGGCCTTACAAATAGCTGTGAAAAGAAGAAAGGAGAAAAACAAAGGAGAAAATGAAAGATATAAGCATCTGAATGCAGAGTTCCAAAAAATAGCAAGAAGAGATAAGAAGCCTTCCTCAGTGATCAATGCTGCTAAGTCGCTTCAGTCGTGTCTGACTCTGTGGGACCCCATAGATCACAGACCACCAGGCTCCCCCATCCCTGAGATTCTCCAGGCAAGAACGCTGGAGTGGGTTGCCATTTCCTTCTCCAATGCAGGAAAGTGAAAAGTGAAAGTGAAGTCACTGAGTCGTGTTCAACTCTCAGCGACCCCATGGACTGCAGCCTACCAGGCTCCTCTGTCCATGGGTTTTCCAGGCAAGAGTACTGGAGTGAGGTGCCATTGCCTTCTCCAGCGATCAATAGAATCAGCAAAGAAATAGAGGAAAACAACAGAATGGGGAAGACTAGAGATCTCTTCAAGAAAATTAGAGACACCAAGGGAACATTTCATGCAAAGATGGGCTCAATAAAGGACAGAAATGGTATGGGCCTAACAAAGAAGAAGATATAAAGAAGAGGTGGCAAGAATACACAGAAGAACTATACAGAAAAGATCTTCATGACCCAGATAGTCACGATGGTGTGATCACTCATCTAGAGCCAGACATCCTGGAATGTGAAGTCAAGTGATGAAAATATCACTACAAACAAAGCTAGTGGAGGTGATGGAATTCCAGTGGAGCTATTTCAAATCCTGAAAGATGATGCTGTGAAGTGCTGCACTCAATATACCAGCAAATTTGGAAAACTCAACAGTGGCCACAGG